>OY856410.1:650545905-650793405 GCA_963693085.1 Alisma plantago-aquatica
ACCAGGAGAGCCTGAGTAAGTGATACCCGATAAGGGAGGCACAACAAGGGAAAGACAACTACAGATAAGAAACTGGTTGTAGGAGAGTGTGTAGGTGACTAGTACGCCAATAGGAGGGTACGACTCGTTCTGATTCTGTAAAATCCCTGATCTGGGTTATGATTTAACCCTATATGTTTGCTTAATAAATTTAATTATATGCTTGCTCTTATCTCTTGAAAAGTAATTAAGGCCCAAGAGGAACTTATGTTTCAATTTTAGTCCTTTTTGAATAATGTTGAAATAATGTTTTACCGATTTTGGACTAAAGTGCAAATTACCCAAGTTGAGGTGTTAACTTGCAAATGTTACATGATAAACTGTTACTCAAGTGTTGAAGCATCATAAGATGAAAATTATGCAGAGGTATGGCTTGTGGAAGCCTGAGTACCAAGAAAGAACTTGTTGAGCAATGTTTGTGCATTAAAACCTAGTTTTTGTATAATGTGCAAATTACCCAAAACCTAGGGTTCAATATGCAAAATACCACCTCTAGAGAGTCCCTCATGTTTCTTGGAATCATGTAGAGAAAATAAAATGAGAGGGGCATCTCATTTGAATCACTTTGGAGGAGAGAGAATCTTGATATTAAAATAATCAAGATTTAAACATAATCAGAACCCTAATTCAATTTAATGCAAAAATAAATATATTAATTGAAGTGCCCTTCAACCAAAAATGTGATGGTTGAATTTGTATAAGAATGGACGTCCTTGGGCCTTGCAATGGCACCTAAATATCTAAAGTGAGTGGAGAGCCCACTCACATTAGTTAACTAAAAAGTAATATCCACTAATATTGGATATTATTATTAAAATGGTTAAGGTTCTTAATTGGTTTTCTTTTAATTCATGGATAATGAAGAAGAATTAGAACTTGGGGAAGATGAATTCTTATGGAAGGGATTTAGAGGAGTATGTGGCACAAAGTTTGGGAGTTGAAGGAATTATCTATCACTTTCTCTCTCTTGAAAATCCTTTACATATATCCCATTTTTCACTCACATGAAAAGAGTCTTTTTCGAATTCCCTTTCTCTCTTTTCTTGGGCCAAACAAAAGGGAGATTAGGATCAAGAGGAGAACGTGATCCAACCTACAGGTAAGCTCCATAGTCATCTTCAACCTTGATTTCATGTTGGAAATCGATTTTCAACCCTAATTTTCTTCTTTTCTCCATTCAATCTTCAATTTTAGCCAATTGATTGAATCAATTTCAATGTTGATTGGCCCAAACAGTCTCAAGACTATTTGAGATCAAATGGTCTGAAGACCATTTGGAGGTCAATGGCTGATAATGATGGATGGAGATCCAAGGGTCACACGTTAATCTATTTTCAATGGTCTCAACGATGGATGGCTCAATGAGTACAAACCCTAAACCGATTGAGTTAATTCGGTCTCCAAACCGAATGAGGAGATTCGATCTCAAGATAAAATGAGATGATTCGATCTCAAGACCGAATGAGATGATTCAATATTAAGACCGAATGAAATGATTTGATCTCAAGACCGAATGAGGTGATTCGATCTCAAGACCGAATGAGGTGATTCGATCTCAAGATCAAATGAGATGAAATAGTTTCAAATTAAATATTCTCAAAAGCTATGAATGATCCAATAACCCTATGATTGTTGATAATGTATCTCTAAGTTAATTACAATGGTTGTACCTCTAAGGTACTTAAGTGATTAGTACTCTTAGAGTGGTTAACCTTTGATGCTTAGGGAAGCAATGACTCTATACACTATGCCAACCCTTCATTCAAGTTGAACCAATCTAATCAAGTTAGGACTAATTAACATCCTAGAGAGGATGAGAGAAAGGAACTCATACATGAGTGTTAACTATGTAGTGGTTAAGATTTGACACTTTTAAAATGAATAGAATATGTAATTAGGGTTTGATCCATGATGATGAGATCATGAAACCCTAATCGAGAAGGTTGATGAACCCTAACTCTAATTTAGGGTAAAGCTAGGTGGAACCCTAATTTAGGGTAATGATATGAAAAACCCTAACTCAGGGTAATATAATGAGAAACCCTAATTCTAGAGGATGCTTCATGAAAACCTAAGTTTGGGTAAAGCTACATGAATCCCTAATTTTGGGGAAATGTTATAAGAAACCTTATTTCAAGGTAATGATGTAATGTGAAACCCTAATACAGGGTGATGTTATGTGATGGTATAACCCTAATTTAAGGGTGATGATACATAAAACCCTAACACAGGGTGAGATGATGTGATACCCTAACCTAGGGTAATGAAATGAGAAAACCCTAATACAGGGTAATAAGGTATGAAACTATAATCCAGGGTAATGTGATGTGATACCCTAATCTTGAGTAATGTGATTTGAAACCCTAACCCTAATATAGGGTGAAGGTATGTGAAACCCTAATTTTGGGTTATAGTGCATGAAACCCAAATCTTGGGCAATGAGAGGATTAACCATATCCCTAATTGTGTAATGGGATGAGTAACCCTGATTGACATGAATTGGAAAACCCTAACCCTAATAAGAATATAGTGGTGTTACTTTGTATATCATAGGACTGAGATGTAATTGATATAACTATTATCATGTGTACTAACCATGCATGTATCATGAGATGTTGGGCATAACCAGGTATGAGCTATGATGTTTTATTATTGAAATTGTTTTATGGGCCTTGTGAGCCATAATATGCTTTGTTGCCTAGTAAGAGGTAACAAAAGATTAAATGGGCCTTGAGAGCCATGTGAGAAGCTTGTGTAGCAAGTATCATGTTTACCTTGGTCTGATGACCTGAAGGTATTAGTTACCCGATAAGTGGTAACAAGTGTTCTTTGTTGAATTGAGGATTTGAATACCCATATTCCATAATCATGATGATGAGATGTTAAGGGATGAGAATGCCCATGATGTGACAAGGGATTGAGATCCCAATGTTTTATAAAGCTCCAAAATGTACTTGATAGAAGTATTACACATTCTTTGTAGCATTTGTTATAATAATTTATGTGTGGAAACCTGACTGATGCTAAAAGAATATGGTAATGTACTTAATTAATCAAGTACAATTTTATCATGTAGAGCCATGGCCATAGATACATCATCGTCAGTAGTTAGTGATGGTTAAACAAGTTTTACCATGAGATCTCCTGGAGGGCATACTGTTGAGTATGTGGGGGTTATGGGCGCGCATATCCTTACGCCCTAATGTGGGATTGATGTGAAATAAACATTAAATCTCTCAATTCTTCATTATATGTGCTGGGATGGATGTATCACGAATTTCCTGATGATGTTATTGCCAAATCGATGCGAGATAAACATGAAATCTCTCGATTGCAAAGAGAATACAACTACCACTGTAACTCTATAGAGAAGTTGCCAGTATACCTTGGAAAGCTATTTAGTAGAGACACAAGATGTCCTGCATTTTGTACTCACTCTGATTGAGGAGGATGAGGTCATGGAAATCCAACTCTTCCTTGACCTATGTATGGAATGGATGCTTTATGCCGTCGTGGTCGGTTGGAGTATGAGCAGTATACCTCATCTCCTCAGGACTTAAGTATGATTGTAAAATGTAATCAGCCATGTAGCGTATTTGCTTAAGGTTAAAATATGAGAATCATTGGTTGATGTTACCTTGCTTAGAATATCCTAGATGGATAAATGTTATACATGTTCTTCAATTCCTTATTGGATAAGTGACATGCTACTTTATCAAGTTATAGCTGAAATGTTTTGAATAAGAATATTGCTCTAATTTGTTTAGACATTGATTTATCTACTGTTAAATATATATGATTCCTCTGCCCAGTTTTATTCTATTAAACTGCAATAATAATGTTTTTGGTGGAGAGATATATCTCTCGCTGGGACTCGGTCTCACTCTGTTGCTCACCAACACTTTTTAGATAGACGTGGAAGAAGAGGCAGAAACCCTATAGTAGGGGAAGAGCAGCAACAACAGCAATAGGGACAACAGTGATATTCCAGGTGGAGGCACTGCCTGTCATATTTTGTATAGAGAGTCCCATGTGTCGTCTCTGTACTCTCAGGTCCTTAGAGTTAGTAGTTAGTACTTGTAATGAATCGATCTGAGATTTTGGCTTGATGCCTCGAGGTTCTTATGCTGCCTGTGTATAGTTTTAACAGAGCAGTTGATGCTTGTAATCCTCGAGAAGGGATGGTACATGATATGAAATTATGAACCAGGATGTAAATACAATACATTGGTTCTTGATAAAAGAGTTTTCCTATGTTTGGATCTCTTTGTAAATGGTTTTAATTTTTAGTGATTTTTAGTAATCCACTGTTAATGTTTCCTTCCGCATGTTTTAATTGTGCATTTGTTGTCTTTATGATGTCGGGTGTCACACGTTTAGTGGTATCAGAGCTCTAGGTTCGTTGAGTCTATAGAGACACATGATTAAGGTTGTTGAGTCTGTTCTAGTGTCTTCTAGTTTATCTGATAGTGACTTCTACTCATATAGGAGGAGAAGAAGAACTTGAAGATGTCTGGATCATACGAAGAACATGTTGCTGAGAGCAGCATTGCTGCACTAGGAGGAGGTGCAAGGGACCATGCTAGGGAGGAACTGGCACATGAACATCCCCAGTTTGACCAAGCCATGATAGAGAACCCCACTTTCCATGCTCTGTTTGGGTAGTTCATGGCAACCATGAGGCATATGGTGGATAGGATGCCACCACCTGCACCTAAGTCACCAAACCATAATGAGGGATAGGGAACTGGTAAGACTTTTGAGAGGCTTCGCTAGGTAGGAGCCACAGAGTATGCTGGTACAGCTGACCCAGCAGATGCTGACTTGTGGTTGACTGAACTGGAGAAAGCTTTTAGAATTCTCAATATCCCTGTAGTTGAGAAGGTGAGGTGTGCGGTGTACCTTCTAAAAGGGAGTGCTGACCACTGGTGGACAATAGAAGAGGGCAAGAGGCTAGGTGTTGAAATTGGATGGGAAGAATTCTAATGAGAATTCGTCAGTAGATACTTCCCCAAGACTTACCTAGATGAAAAGATATCTCAGTTTGAGAAGATAAGACAAGGACCGATGAACATTAGCGAGTATGAGGCTAAGTTCATGGAGCTTCTGTGGTTCTATCAACACATGGCAGCTACTGATGAGGAAAGAATTCAACATTTTGAGAAGGGGTTGAATGCTGAATTGACCACTCATGTATCTGCTTTGGAGAATAGGGAGAGGTTTGCTAATTTTGTGGAGTCTGTTAGACGGATAGAGAGGTCTGTGATCGAGAAGCGACAGACCAGTGGTAAGAAGGTGTACACTCAGTTCCAAGGACAGCGGTCTAAGGGCTTTAAGAAATCGAGGTTTTCTGCACCAATACACCATCAAGATTCAATACCTAGACACAATGGACGTTGAGTAGGGGTAGAGGCCGTAGTTTACCACCAGAGGGAGCCCACAACTCAACATTTATAACAGTAACAAGACCATCCAGGCCACAGAGGGAGAGTAGTGGCTGTTTTATATGCGGAAAGAGGGGGCATTTGATGAAAGATTGTTGAGCTAGAGATGTAAGTATGACTCAACCTCTGAGGTAGAGTCAACAAGGCTCCCAGAGGTGACATTTTTCGAGTGGTTCTAGAGGATGTGGACAAGCATCCCAAGCTGGTTCATCGGCACCTAACAACCAAGAATAGGGTCAACAGCAAACAACGACGAGATTCTATGCGATGAATCAACCCAAAATAGTAGTCAACCCTCGAGTTGTGATAGGTCAGATGGAACTATTTCATTATGATATGTCTTCATCTTGCTTTGTATTTGTTTTAATTGATCTGGGTGCTACACATTCCTTCATCACTCGAGAAGTGATTCTTGACTACAACATGACTATTAGTCATAGAGCAAATAATTTGTTATTAGAAACTCCTTTGCTTGGATCTGTAGTGCTGCGGGAGGTGTGTTCTCCCTGCACTCTTTCGTTTTCTAAACATCGCATTTAGGTGGACCTTATACCACTTGAGATGCATGGGTTTTATATAATTCTTGGGATGGACACCCTAGAAAAGTATAAGGTTGTCTTGGATTGTAGTTCCAAGCAGGCTGTGTTCACAGATGATAGTGACACATGGATCTTTCAGGGAGATAAAAAGATTCTTCCAACCTGTCTTTTGTCAGCTATGGTAGCTGAGAAGATGATGAGATAAGGATGCTTTATATTATTGGCTCATGTGGTAGACACCATAATGGAGAGACTTAATCTTTCTAAAGTTCCAATAGTTAGGGAGTTTGAAAATGTGTTTCTTGAGGAAATTCTAGGTGTTCCTCCACCCCAAGAGATTGATATACAGTAGAGTTTCTCAACAACATGAGCAACACCTCTGTCAGGCTTTGAATTTGCTAAGAGAACATAAGATGTATGCTAAGTTTAGTAAGTGTGAGTTTTGGTCTGGAAATTTCTTTTCTAGGACATGTAATATCTGCCTCAGGTATCCGAGTTGATCCTAAGAAGGTAGAATCTGTTCTGCAGTGGGAACATCTGAAGACACTGACAGAGATTCATAGTTTTCTTGGATTGGTAGGCTATTACTGGAGGTTCATTAAGAACTTCAGTTCTATAGCTTTACCCCTAACCAAGTTGACCAGGAAAGAGGTTCCTTTCGTCTGGAATGACAAGTGTCAACATTCTTTCCAATTGTTGAAAGAAAGGTTAACAAGTGCACCTGTGTTGGTGTTGCCTGAGCAAGGGAAGTGATACATAGTTTTCTGTGATGCTTCTAAGAATAGCTTAGGATGTGTGCTGATGCAGGATAATCATGTGATTTCTTTTGCCTCTCGACAACTTAAGAAACACGAGGAGAATTATTCGACACATGATCCAGAAATAGATACTATAGTTCATGCTTTAAAAATTTGGAGGCATTATCTTTATGGAGAGACATTCCATATTTTCACAGACCATAAGAATCTAAAATATATCTTCTCACAATATGAGTTGAACAGAGACAATGCCGCTGGATGGAGTTAATCAAGGACTACGATTGTACAATTGATTACCATCCAGGGAAGGCTAATGAGTGGATGATGCACTAAGTAGAAAATCATGAATGCCAACCTTAGATAAAGCACAGTTGAACTCCTTAGTGTGCTTTAAAAGAGACATGCTTATCTCTTTGAGGAAAAACAATGTACAGATTAAAGTATCTTTGTTAGACGAACTATTAGCTGAGATGCAAGTGAAACCTACTCTGAGACAACAGATTAAAGAAGCACAGCTGGCTGATACTATGATTCAACAGATCAAGACAGAGTATGGTAGTGAGAAATGGGATGACTTTCATGAGTCTGAGGATCAGGTATACTGTTACCATGGTAGGATGGTAGTACCTGATGCCAATGATTTAAGGAAGTTAGTCTTGGAGGAAGCTCATTCTTCAATGTATGCCATGCATCCAGGGAGCACCAAAATGTATCATAACTTGAAAGATATGTATTGGTGGCCAGGATTGAGGAAGGATGTAGCTGAGTTTGTTTTGCGGTGTCCAGTGTGTCATCAGGTTAAAGTTGAACATCAAAGCCCGTAGGAACAATGAAACCTTTACCTATAGCATAGTGGAAATGGGATCATGTAACTATGGACTTTGTGGTTGGTTTGTCTAGAACAGCCAAAGGTCATGATTCCATATGGGTAATAGTTGATAGGCTGACTAACTCAGCACATTTCCTTCCTGTCAAAACAACCTACACTACTGATAAGCTTGCACAGATATATATTGATGAGATAGTACACTTGCACGGGGTACCAGCTACAATTGTTTCTGATAGGGGTCCCCAGTTCACGAGTCATTTTTGGGAGCGACTCCATAAAGCTTTGGGTACACAGTTAAGGTTTAGTACTGCCTTTCACCCATAAATAGATGGAAAATCGAAGTGGACTATACAACTATTGGAGAACTTGCTTAGGGCGTGTGTCCTTCAATTTGTAGGAAGTTGGGATCTACACCTGAGCTTGATAGAATTTGCTTATAATAATAGCTATCAACACAGTATTGACATGGCTCCATATGAAGCTTTATATGGTAGATGTTGTAGATATTCATTATGTTGGTATGAAACTGGAGAATATCAACTTTTGGGTCCTGAGCTAGTACAGTAGACAACTGAGAAGATTAAAGTAATACAACAACAGTTAAAGGTTGCACAAGATAGATAGAAATCTTACACTGATAAACGACGAAGACCTTTAGAATTCCAAGTTGGAGACAGAGTTTATCTCAAGGTCTCACCTTGGAAAGGTGTCCTTAGATTTGGAAAGAAGGGAAAGTTAGCTCCTAGATTTATGGGGCTTTATCCAATCATTGGACGGATCGGAAAAGTAGCCTATATGCTAGAGTTTCCACCTGAACTACACAGATTGCATCCAGTATTATATGTATCCATGCTGAGAAAGTGTCATCCCAACACAGAGTTAGTTTTGCAACCTGTGGAGCTAGAGTTAAATGAAGATATATCATATGTTGAAGGACCTGTGTTGATCCTTGATAGAAGAATCAAAAAGCTGAAAAAGAAAGACATATGTCTTGTGAAAGTTCTCTGGCATCATTTTGGCATTGAAGAAGCTACGTGGGAGCTAGAGGAAGAAATGAGGAGGAAGTACCCTTCTCTTTTCTCTTGATGATTTCGGGGACGAAATCCCTATTAGGGGTGGATAATTTGTAACATCTCTGACCTGGGTTATTCTTTAACCCTAGATGTTTTGCTTAATAATGTTAATTATGTGCTTTCTCTTATCTCTTGAAAAGTAATTAAGGCCCACGTGGAACTTATGTTTCAATTTTAATCCTTTTTGAATAATGTTGAAACAATGTTTTGCGTGTTTTGGACTAAAGTGCAAATTACCCAAGTTGAGGGGTTAACTTACAAATGTTACATGATAAAATGTTCCTCAAGTGTTGAAGAATCATAAGAATGAAAATGATGTATAGGTATGGCTTGTGGAAGCCTGAGTACCAAGAAAGAACTTGTTGAGCAATGTTTGTGCATTAAAACCTAGTTTTGGTATAATGTACAAATTACCCAAAACCTAGGGCTCAATATGCAAAATACCACTTCTAGAGAGTCCCTCATGTTTCTTGACATCATTTATAGAAAATAAAATGATAGGGTCATCTCATTTGAATCACTTTGGACGAGAGAGAATCTTGATATTAAAATAATCAAGATTTAAACATAATCAGAACCCTAATTCAATTTAATGCAAAAATAAATATATTAATTGAAGTGCCCTTCAACCAAAAATGTGATGGTTGAATTTGTATAAGTATGGACGTCCTTGGGCCTTGCAATGGCACCTAAATATCTAAAGTGAGTGGAGAGCCCACTCACATTAGTTAACTAAAAAGTAATATCCACTAATATTGGATATTATTATTAAAATGGTTAAGGTTCTTAATTGGTTTTCTTTTAATTCATGGATAATGAAGAAGAATTAGAAGGTGGGGAAGATGGATTCTTATGGAAGGGATTTAGAGGAGTATGTGGCACAAAGTTTGGGAGTTGAAGGAATTATCTATCACTTTCTCTCTCTTGAAAATCCTTTACATATATCCCAATTTTCACTCACATGAAAAGAGTCTTTTTGGAATTCCCTTTCTCTCTTTGCTTGGGCCAAACAAAAGGGAGATTAGGATCAAGAGGAAAACGTGATCCAACCTACAGGTAAGCTCCATAGTCATCTTCAACCTTGATTTCATGTTGGAAATCGATTTTCAACCCTAATTTTCTTCTTTTCTCCATTCAATCTTCAACTTTAGCCATTCTTTTCACTCAAAGACTTGAGGACAGACCTTGGGAAGTTGAGGAAGCTTCATTCACCATTGAGAACATGAAGCTTGAATATTGGATTCAACTTTGAAGGTGGGTTATATAATTTGAACCCTTAAACATTGTTAATTGATTTTATTCCTTTATCATATGTTGATTCTTTCTTTATTCTCGAAATTCCAATTGATAAGTTGATGAAATCACCACAAGAATCATAGAAAATTTCGAAGGTTTTAAGCTTGAAGATGATGATTTCATCTTAGCACACACCTAAATTAATATCATGAGCAAACGGTTTGGGCTTGATGACCAAACGGTCTCAAGATCGATTGAAATCAAACGGTCTCAAGACCATTTGGAGAAATTTCCTAATATGGTTGATGATGATGCAAGGGTTCTTATTGATTTGATTATAATGGTTTCAAGTGTTGATTATCCATTGATTACAAACCCTAATCGGGTTGAATGGTTAAAACCCTAATTGATGGAATCAATTTCAATGTTGATTGGCCCAAACCGTCTCAAGACTGTTTGAGATCAATGTTTGTGCATTAAAACCTAGTTTTGGTATAATGTGCAAATTACCCAAAACCTAGGGCTCAATATGCAAAATACCACCTCTAGAGAGTCCCTCATGTTTCTTGACATCGTTTATAGAAAATAAAATGATAGGGTCATCTCATTTGAATCACTTTGGAGGAGAGAGAATCTTGATATTAAAATAATCAAGATTTAAACATAATCGGAACCCTAATTCAATTTAATGCAAAAATAAATATATTAATTGAAGTGCCCTTCAACCAAAAATGTGATGGTTGAATTTGTATAAGTATGGACGTCCTTGGGCCTTGTAATGGCACCTAAATATCTAAAGTGAGTGGAGAGCCCACTCACATTAGTTAACTAAAAAGTAATATCCACTAATATTGGATATTATTATTAAAATGGTTAAGGTTCTTAATTGGTTTTCTTTTAATTCATGGATAATGAAGAAGAATTAGAAGTTGGGGAAGATGGCTTCGTATGAAAGGAATTTAGGGGAGTATGTGGCACAAAGTTTGGGAGTTGAAGGAATTATCTATCACTTTCTCTCTCTTGAAAATCCTTTACATATATCCCATTTTTCACTCACATGAAAGAGTCTTTTTCAAATTCCCTTTCTCTCTTTGCTTGTGCCAAACACAAGGGAGCTTAGGAGCAAGAGGAGAATGTTCTCCAACCTGTAGGTAAGCTCCATAGTCATCTTCAACCTTGATTTCATGGTGGAATTCAAATTTCAACCCTAATTTTCTTCTTTTCTCCATTCAATCTGCAACTTTAGCCATTCTTTTCACTCAAAGACTTGAGGACAGACCTTGGGAAGTTGAGGAAGCTTCATTCACCATTGATAACATGAAGCTTGAAGCTTGGATTCAACTTTGAAGGCGGGTTATATAACTTGAACCCTTAAACATTGTTATTGATTTCACTCCTTTATCATATGTTGATTCTTTCTTTATTCTCAAAATTCCAATTGATAAGTTGATGAAATCACCACAAGAATCATAGAAAATTTCGAAGGTTTGAAGCTTGAAAATTATGATGTCAGCTTATCAAACACCTCAATTAATATCATGCAAAAATGGTTTGGGCTTTATGACCAAACGGTCTCAAGACCGTTTGGGATCTAACGGTCTCAAGACCGTTTGGAGAAATTTGTTGATATGGTTGATGATGATCCAAGGGTTCTAATTGATTTGATTATAATGGTTTCAAGTGTGGATGATCCATTGATTACAAACCCTAATTGGGTTGAATGGTTAAAACCCTAATTGATTGAATCAATTTCAATGTTGATTGGCCCAAACGGTCTCAAGACCGTGTGGAGGTCAATGGCTGATAATGATGGATGGAGATCCAAGGGTCACAAGTTGATCTATTTTCAATGGTCTCAATGATGAATGGATCAATGAGTACAAACCCTAAACCGATTGAGTTAATTCAGTTTCCAAACCAATTGAGGAGATTCGATATCAAGACCAAATGAGATGATTCAATCTCAAGACGGAATGAGATGATCCGATCCCAAGACCGAATGAGATGATTCGATCTCAAGACCGAATGAAATGATTCGATCTCAAGACCAAATGAGGTGATTCTATCTCAAGACCGAATGAGGTGATTCGATCTCAAGATCGAATGAGATGAAATGGTTTCAAATTAAATATTCTCAAAATCTATGAATGATCTAATAACCCTATGATTTTTGATAATGTATCTCTTAGTTAATTACAATGGTTGTACCTCTAAGGTACTTAAGTGATTAGTACTCTTAGAGTGGTTAACCTTTGATGCTTAGGGAAGCAATGACTCAATACACTATGCCAACCCTTCATTCTAGTTGAACCAATCTATTCAAGTTAGGAATAATTAACATCCTAGAGAGGACGAGAGAAAGGAACTCATACATGAGTGTTAATTATGTAGTGGTCAAGCTTTGCCACTTTTAAAATGAATAGAATATGTAATTAGGGTTTGATCCATGATGATGAGATCATGAAACCCAAATCGAGAAGGTTGATGAACCCTAACTCTAATTTAGGGTAAAGCTAGGTGGAACCCTAATTTAGGGTAATAATAGGAGAAACTCTAAGTCAGGGTAATATAATGAGAAACCCTAATTCAAGATGATGCTTCATGAAAACCTAATTTCGGGTAAAGCTACATGAATCCCTCATTTTGGGGAAATGTTATAAGAAACCTTAATTCAAGGTAATGATGTAATGTGAAACCCTAATACATGGTGATGTTATGTGATGGTATAACCCTAATTTGTGGGTGATGATACATGAAACCCTAACACATGGTGAGATGATGTGATACCCTAACCTAGGGTAATGAAATGAGAAAACCCTAATACATGGTAATATGGTATGAAACTATAATCCAGGGTAATGTGATGTGATACCCTAATCTAGAGTAATGTGATTTGAAACCCTAACCCTAATATAGGGTGAAGGTATGTGAAACCCTAATTTTGGGTTATAGTGCATGAAACCCAAATCTTGGGCAATGAGATGATTAACCATAGCCCTAATTGTGTAAAGGGATGAGTAACCCTGATTGACATGAATTGGAAAACCCTAACCCTAAAAAGGGTATAGTGGTGTTACTTTGTATATCATGGTGATGAGATGTAATTGATATAATTGATATCATGTGTACTAACCACGCATGTATTATGAGATGTTGGGCATAGCCAGGTATGAGCTATGATGTTTTATTATTGAAATTGTTTTATGGGCCTTGTGAGCCATAATATGCTTTGTTGCCTAGTAAGAGGTAACAATAGATTAAATGGGCCTTGAGAGCCATGTGAGATACTTGTGTAGCAAGTATCATGTTTACCTTGGTCAGATGACCTGAAGGTATTAGTTACCTGATAAGTGGTAACAAGTGTTCTTTGATGAACTGAGGGTTTGAATACCCATATTCCATAATCATGATGATGAGATGTTAAGGGATGAGAATGCCCATGATGTGACAAGGGATTGAGATCCCAATGTTTTATAAAACTCCAGAATGTACTTGATAGACGTATTACTCTTTGTAGAATTTGTTATAATAATTTATGTTTGGAAATATGACTGATTCTAAAAGAATATGGTAATGTACTTAATTAATCAAGTGAAATTTTATCATGTAGAGCCCTGGCCATAGATCCATCATCGTCAGTAGTTGGTGATGGTGGAATAGGTTTTCTCATGGGATCTCCTAGAGGGCATACTGTTGAGTATGTGGGGGTTATGGGCATGAATATCCTTATGCCCTAATGTGGGATGGATGTGAGATAAACATTAAATTTCTCAATTCTTCATTATATGTGCCGGGATGGATGTATCATGAATCTCTCGATGATGTTAATGTTGGATCGATGTGAGATAAACATGAAATCTCTCAATTGCAAAGAGAGTACATCTGTCACTGTAACTCTATAGCAAAGTTGCCAGTATACCCTGGAAAGCTATTTAGTAGAGACATAAGATGTCCTGCATTTTGTACTCACACTGATTGAGGAGGATGAGGTCATGAAAACCCGACTCTTCCTTGACCTATGTATGGAATGGATGCTTTACGCTATCCTGGTTGGTTGGAGTATGAGCGGTATACCTCATCTCCTTAGGGCTTAAGTATGATTGTAAAATGTAATAAGCCGTGTAGCATATTTGCTTAAGGTTGAAATATGAGAATCATTGGTTGATGTTACCTTGCTTAGCATATCCTAGATGGATAAATGTTGTACATGTTATTCAATTCCTTATTGGATAAGTGACATGCTGCTTTATCAAGTTATAGCTGAAATGTTTTGAATAAGAATATTGCTTTAATTTGTTTAGACATTGATTTATCTGCTGTTGAATATATATGATTCCTCTGCTCAATTTTATTCTATTAAACTACAATAATAATATTTTAAGTGGAGTTATATCTCTCACTGGGACTGGGTCTCACTCTATTGGTCACCAACACTTTTTAGATAGACGCGGAAGAAGAGGCAGAAACCCTATAGCAGGGGAAGAGCAGCAACAACAGTAATAGGGACAGTAGTGATATTCGAGGTGGAGGCACTGACTATCATATTTTGTATATAGAGTCCTATGTGTCATCTCTGCACTCTCAGGTCCTCGGAGTTAGTAGTTAGTACTTTTAATGAATCGATATGAGATTTGGGCTTGATGCCTCGAGGTTCTTATGCTGCATGTGTATAGTTTTAACAGAGCAGTTGATGCTTGTAATCCTCGAGAAGGGATGGTACATGTTATGTACTTATGAACCAAGATGTAAATAAAATACATTGGTTCTTGATAAAAGAGTTTTCCTGGGTTTGGATCTTTTTGTAAATGGTTTTAAGTTTTAGTGATTTTCAGTAATCCACTGTTAATGTTTCCTTCCACATGTTTTAATTGTGCACTTGTCATCTTTATGATGTCGGGTGTCACAAGTTTAGTGGTATCAGAGCTCTAGGTTTTCTAAGTCTACAGAGACATAGGATTAAGGTTGTTGAGTATGTTCTAGTGTCTTCTAGTTTATCTGATAGTGACTTTTACTCATATAGGAGGAGAAGAAGAACTTGAAGATGTCTGGATCACACGAAGAACATGCTATTGAGAGCAGCGTTGCTGCACCAGGAGGAGGTGCAAGGGACCTGGCTTGGGAGGAACTAGCACCTAAACATCCCCAGTCTGACCAAGCCATGATAGAGAACCCTGCTTTCCATGCTCTGTTTGGGCAGTTCATGGAAACCATGATGCATATGGCAGATAGGATGCCACCACCTGCACCTAGGGCACCAACCCATAATGAGGGATAGGGAGCTGGTAAGACTTTTGAGAGGCTTCACTTGGTAGGAGCCACATAGTATGCTGATTCAACTGATCCAGTAGATGCTGACTTGTGGTTGACAGAACTGGAGAAAGCTTTCAGAATCCTCAATATCCCTACAGTCTAGAAGGTGTGGCTTACACTATACCTTCTAAAAATAAAAGAGGGCAAGAGGCCAGGTGTTGAAATCAGATGGGAAGAATTCTAATGAGAATTCGTCAGTAGATACTTCCCTAAGACTTACCTAGATGAAAAGATATCTCAGTTTGAGAAGATAAGACAAGGACCGATGAACATTAGCGAGTATGAGGCTAAGTTCATGGAGCTTCTGCGGTTCTATCCGCACATGGAAGCTGCTAATGATGAAAGAATTTGGCATTTTGAGAAGGGGTTGAACGCTGAATTGACCACTCCTATATCTGATTTGGAGAATAGGGAGAGGTTTGCTACATTTGTGGAGTCCGTTAGACGGATAGAGAGGTCTGTGATTGAGAAGCGAAAGGCTAGTGGTAAGAAGGTGTACACTCAGTTCCAAGGATAGAGGTCTGAGGGCTTTAAGAAACTGAGGTTTTCTGCACCAATAACACCACCAAGATTCAATACCCAGACGTAATAGACATCAAGTGGGGGGTAGAGGCCGTAGTTTACCACCAGAGGGAGTCCACAACTCAACATCTATAACAGTAACAGGACCACCCAGGCCATAGAGGGAGAGCAGAAGCAGTTTTATATGTGGAAAGATGGGGCGTTTGATGAAAGATTGTCGATCTAGAGATGTAAGTGTGACTCAACCCCCGAGACAGAGTTATCAAGGCTCCCAGAGGTGACATTTTTTGAGTGGTGCTACAGGACGTGGACAAGCATCCCAAGCTGGTTCGTTGGCACCCAACAATTGAGCACAGGCTCAACAACAAGCAACAACGAGATTCTATGCGATGAATTAACCCGAAGTAGTAGTCAACCCTCGAGTTGTGACAGGTCAGATGAAACTATTTCATTCTGATATGTCTTCATCCTGCTTTGTATCTGTTTTAATTGATCCAGGTGCTATCCATTGCTTCATTACTCGAGAAGTGATTCTTGACTACAACATGACTATCAGTCATAGAGCAGATAATTTGTTATTAGAAACTCCTTTGCTTGGATCTGTAGTACTGCGGGAGGTGTGTTCTCCCTGTACTCTTTCGTTTTCTGAACATCGCATTTAGGTGGACCTTGTACCACTTGAGATGCATGAGTTTTATATAATTCTTGGGATGGACACCCTAGAAAAGTATAAGTTTGTCTTGGATTGTAGTTCCAAGCAGGCTGTGTTCACAGATGATAGTGACATATGGATCTTTTAGGGAGACAAAAAGATTCTTCCAACCTGTATTATGTCAGCTATGGTAGATGAGAAGATGATGAGACAAGGATGCTTGGAATTCTTGGCTCATGTGGTAGACACCATAATGGAGAGCCTTAATCTTTCTAAAGTTCCAATAGTTAGGGAGTTTGAAGATATGTTTCTTGAGGAACTTCCAGGTGTTCCTCCACCCCGAGAGATTGATTTTGAGATTAATCTAATCTTGGGCATGCAACCAATAGCAAAAACACCGTATAGAATGGCACCTGCTGAGATGGCAGAGCTTAAGAAAAAGTTGTAGGAGTTTCTTGAGAAAGGTTTTATCTGACCGAGTACTTCACCATGGGGTGCTCCAGTTCTCTTTGTTAAAAAGAAGGATGGGTCTATGCGATTATGCATTGACTATAGGCAGTTAAATAAAGTAACTATAAAGAATAAGTATCCTTTTCCAAGGATTGATGACCTATTTGATCAGTTGCGTGGTGCAACTATCTTCTCTAAGATAGATCTGAGGTCAGGATACCATCAGTTGTGTATCAAGGAGAGTGACATACCTAAGTCTGCATTTAGGGCAAGGTATGGTCACTATGAGTTCATAGTCATGTCCTTTGGACTGACTAATGCACCAGCTGCATTCATGGAACTCATGAATTGAATATTTCGGCCTTTTGTTGATCAATTCATAGTAGTCTTCATAGATGACATCTTGATATACAGTAGAGATGCTCAACAACATGAGCAACACCTCCGTCAGACTTTGACTTTGCTAAGAGAACATAAGCTGTATGCTAAGTTTAGCAAGTGTGAGTTTTGGTTACTAGAAGTTTCTTTTCGAGGACTTGTAATATCTACCTCAGGTATCCGTGTTGATCCTACGAAGGTAGAATCTATTATGCAGTGAGAACAACCGAAGACACTGATGGAGATTCATAGTTTTCTTGGATTGGCAGACTATTACAGGAGGTTCATTAAGAACTTCAGTTCTATATCTTTACCCCTAACCAAGTTGACCAAGAAAGAGGTTCCTTTTGTCTGGAATGACAAGTGTCAACATTCTTTCCAGTTGTTGAAAGAAAGGTTAACAAGTGCACCTATGCTGATTTTTACCTGAGCAAGGGAAGGGGTACATAGATATCTGTGACACTTCTAAGAATGGCCTAGGATGTGTGTTGATGTAGGATAATCATGTGATTTCTTTTTCCTCTCAACAACTTAAGAAACACGAGGATAATTATCTGACACATGATCTATAACTAGATACTGTAGTTCATGCTTTGAAAATCTAGAGGCATTATCTTTATGGAGAGACATTCCAAATTTTCATAGACCATAAGAATCTAAAATATATCTTCTCACAACATGAGTTGAACATGAGACAACGCCGCTGGATGGAGTTATTCAAGGACTATGATTGTACAATTGATTATCATCCAAGGAAGGCTAATGTAGTGGATGATGCACTAAGTAGAAAATCATCAATGCCAAACTTAGATAAAGAACAGTTGAACTCTTTAGTGTGCTTCAAAAGAGACATGCTTATATCTTTGAGGCAAAACAATGTACAGCTTAAAGTATGTTTGTTAGGTAGACTGTTAGCTGATATGCAAGTGAAACCTACTCTGAGACAGTAGATTAAAGAAGCACAACATGCTGATACTATGATTCAGCAGATCAGGATAGAGTATGGTAGTGAGAAACGGGATGGCTTTCATGAGTCTAAGGATCAGGTATCCTGTTACCATGGTAGGATGGTAGTACCTGATGCCAATGATTTAAGGAAGTTAGTCTTGGAGGAATCTCATTCTTTGATGTATGCCATGCATCCAGGGAGCACCAAAATGTATCATAACTTGAAAGATATGTATTGGTGGCAGATTAAAGAAGGATGTAGTTTAGTTTGTTATGCGGTGTCCAGTGTATCAGTAGGTTAAAGCTGAACATTAAAAGCCCACAGGAACAATGCAACCTTTACCTATACCACAGTAGAAACGGGATCATGTAACTATGGACTTTGTGGTTGGTTTGCCCAGAACAACCAAAGGTCATGATTCCATATGGGTAATAGTTGATAGGTTGACTAAGTCAACACATCTCCTTCCTGTCAAAACAACCTACACTACTAAGAAGCTTGCACAGATATATATTGATGAGATAGTACGTTTGCACGGGGTACCAGCTACAATTATTTCTGATAGGGGTCCCCAGTTCACGAGTTGTTTTTGGGAGCGACTCCATAAAGCTTTGGGTACGCAGTTAAGGTTTAGTACTGCCTTTTACCCACAAAAAAATGGACAATAAGAGAGGACTATACAAACCTTAGAGGACTTGCTTAAGGCATGTGTCCTTCAATTTGTAGGAAGTTGGGATCTACACCTGAGCTTGATTGAATTTGCTTATAATAATAGATATCAACACAGTATTGACATGGCTCCATATGAAGCTTTATATGGTAGACGTTGTAGATCTCTGTTATGTTGGTATGAAACTAGAGAATATCAACTTTTGGGTCTTGAGCTAGTACAACAGACAACTGAGAAGATTAAAGTAATACAACAACAATTAAAGGCAACACAGGATAGATAAAAATCTTATGCTGATAAATGACGAAGACCTTTAGAATTCCAAGTTGGAGACATTGTATATCTCAAGGTCTCACCTTGGAAAGGTGTCCATATATTTGGAAAGAAGGAATGTTAGCTTCTATATTTATGCGACCTTATCCAATCATTGGACAGATTGGAAAAGTAGCCTATAAGCTAGAGTTGCCACCTGAACTACACAGATTGCATCCAGTATTCCATGTAACCATGCTGAGAAAGTGTCATCCCGACACAGAGTTAGTTTTGCTACCTGTGGAGGTAGAGTTTAATGAAGATATATCATATGTTGAAGGACTTGTGTTGATCCTTGATAGAAGAATCAAAAAGCTAAAAAAGAAAGACATATGTCTTGTGAAAGTTCTCAGGCATCATTGTGGCATTGAAGAAGCTACGTGGGAGCTAGAGGAAGAAATGAGGAGGAAGTACCCTTCTCTTTTCTCTTGATGATTTCGGGGATGAAATCCTAGTTAGGGGTGGATAATTTGTAACATCCCTAACCTTGGTTATGCTTTAACCGTAGATGTTTTGATTAATAAAGTTAATTATATTCTTACTCTTATCTCTTGAAAAGTAATTAAGGCCCAAGAGGGACTTACGTTTCAATTTTAGTCCTTTTTGAATAATGTTGAAACAATGTTTTGTCTATTTAGGACTAAAGTACAAATTACCCAAGTTGAGGGGTTAACTTCCAAATGTTACATTATAAAATGTTCCTCAAGTGTTGAAGCATCATAAGAATGAAAATGATGCAGAGGTATGGCTTGTGGAAGCCTGAGTACCAAGAAAGAACTTGTTGAGCAATGTTTGTGCTAGTTTTGGTATAATGTGCAAATTACCCAAAACCTAGGGTTAAATATGCAAAATAACACCTCTAGAGAGTCCCTCATGTTTCTTGGCATCATGTAAAGAAAATAAAATGAGAGGGGCATCTCATTTGAATCACTTTGGAGGAAAGAGAATCTTGATATTAAAATAATCAAGATTTAAGCATAATTCGAACCCTAATTCAATTTAATGCAAAAATAAATATATTAATTGAAGTGCCCTTCAACCAAAAATGTGATGGTTGAATTTGTATAAGTATGGATATCCTTGTGCCTTGCAATGGCACCTAAATATCTAAAGTGAGTGGAGAGCCCTCTCACATTAGTTAACTAAAAAGTAATATCAGCTAATATTGGATATTATTATTAAAATGGTTAAGGTACTTAATTGGTTTTCTTTTAATTCATGGATAATGAAGAAGAATTAGAAGGCGGGGAAGATGGATTTGTATGCAAGGGATTGAGGGGAGTATGTGGCACAAAGTTTGGGAGTTGAAGGAATTATCTATCACTTTTTCTCTCTTGAAAATCCTTTACATATATCCCATTTTTCACTCACATGAAAGAGTCTTTTTCGAATTCCCTTTCTCTCTTTGCTTGGTCCGAACACAAGGGAGCTTAGGAGAAAGAGGAGAATGTGCTCCAACCTGTAGGTAAGCTCCATAGTCATCTTCAACCTTGATTTCATGGTGGAAATCGAATTTCAACCCTAATTTTCTTCTTTTCTTCATTCAATCTTCAACTTTAGCCATTCTTTTCACTCAAAGACTTGAGGACGGACCTTGGGAAGTTGAGGAAGCTTCATTCACCATTGAGAACGTGAAGCTTGAAGCTTGGATTTAACTTTGAAGGTGGGTTATATAACTTGAACCCTTAAACATTGTTATTGATTTTTACTCCTTTATCATATGTTAATTCTTTCTTTATTCTCAAAATTCCAATTGATAAGTTGATGAAATCACCACAAGAATCACAAAAATTTTCTAAGGTTTTAAGCTTGAAGATGATGATGTCATCTTATCACACACCTCAATCAATATCGTGAGCAAACAATTTGGGCTTGATGACCAAACGGTCTCAAGACCGTTTGGGAACTAACGGTCTCAAGACCGTTTGGAGAAATTTGTTGATATGGTTGATGATGATCCAAGGGTTCTAATTGATTTGATTATAATGCTTTCAAGTGTGGATGATCCATTGATTACAAACCCTAATCGGGTTGAATGGTTAAAACCCTAATTGATTGAATAAATTTCAATGTTGATTGGCCCAAACGGTCTGAAGACCGTTTGAGGCCAAACGGTCTGAAGACCGTTTGAGATGAAATGGTCTCAAGACCGTTTGGAGGCCAATGAGTGATAGTGATGGATGGAGATCCAAGGGTCACAAGTTGATCTATTTTCAACGGTCTCAATGACGGATGGTTCAATGTGTACAAATGCTAAACCGATTGAGTTAATTCGATTTCCAAACCGAATGAAGAAATTTGATCTCAAGACCGAAAGATATGATTCGATCTCAAGACCGAATGAGATGATACGATCCCAAGTCCAAATGAGATGATTTTATCTCAAGACCGAATGAAATGATTCAATCTCAAGACCGAATGAGGTGATTCAATCTCAACACCAAATGAGGTGATTCGATCTCAAGATTGAATGACATGAAACAATTTCAAATTAAATATTCTCAAAAGCTATGAATGATCCAATAACCCTATGATTGTTGATAATGTATCTCTAAGTTAATTACAATGGTTGTACTTCTAAGGTACTTAAGTGATTAGTACTCTTAGAGTGGTTAACCTTTGATGCTTAGGGAAGCAATGACTCAATACACTATGCCAACCCTTCATTCTAGTTGAACCAATCTAATCAAGTTAGGAATAATTAACATCCTAGAGAGGATGAGAGAAATTAACTCATACATGAGTGTTAATTATGTAGCGGTTAAGCTTTGACACTTTTAAAATGAATAGAATATGTAATTAGGGTTTGATCCATGATGATGAGATCATGAAACCCTAATCGATAAGGTTGATGAACCCTAACTCTAATTTAGGGTAAAACTAGGTGAAACCCTAATTTAGGGCAATAATATGAGAAACCCTAACTCAGGGCAATATAATGTAAAACCCTAATTCAAGAGGATGCTTCATGAAAACCTTATTTTGGGTAAAGCTACATGAATCCCTAATTTTGGGGAAATGTTATAAGAAACCTTAATGCAAGGTAATGATGTAATGTGAAACCCTAATACAGGGTGATGTTATGTGATGGTATAACCCTAATTTAAGGGTGATGATACATGAAACCCTAACACAGGGTGAGATGATGTGATACCCTAACCTAGGGTAATGAAATGAGAAAACCCTAATACAGGGTAATAAGGTATGAAACTATAATCCAGGGTAATGTGATGTGATACCCTAATCTTGAGTAATGTGATTTGAAACCCTAACCCTCATATAGGGTGAAGGTATGTGAAACCCTAATTTTGGGTTATAGTCCATGAAACCCAAATCTTGGGCAATGAGATGATTAACCATAGCCCTAATTGTGTAAAGGGATGAGTAACCCTGATTGACATGAATTGGAAAACCTTAACCCTAATAAGGGTATAGTGGTGTTACTTTGTATAGCATGGTGCTGATATGTAATTGATATAACTGTTATCATGTGTACTAACCATGTAGGTATCATGAGATGTTGGGCATATCCAGGTATGAGCTATGATGTTTTATTATTGAAATTGTTTTATGGGCCTTGTGAGCCATAATATGCTTTGTTGCCTAGTAAGAGGTAACAACAGATTAAATGGGCCTTGAGAGCCATGTGAGATGCTTGTGTAGAAAGTATCGTGTTTACCTTGGTCAGATGACCTGAAGGTATTAGTTACCTGATAAGTGGTAACAAGTGTTCTTTGATGAACTGAGGGTTTGAATACCCATATTCCATAATCATGATGATGAGATGTTAAGGGATGAGAATGCCCATGATGTGACAAGGGATTGAGATCCCAATGTTTTATAAAGCTCTGGAAAGTACTTGATAGAAGTATTACATATTCTTTGTAGCATTTGTTATAATAATTTATGTTTGGAAACCTAACTGATGCTAAAATAATATGGTAATGTACTTAATTAATCAAGTACAATTTTATCACGTAGTGCCCTGGCCATAGATCCATCATTGTCAGTAGTTGGTGATGGTGAAACATGTTTTCCCCTGAGATCTCCTGGAGGACATTCTGTTGAGTATGTGGGGGTTATGGGCACGAATATCCTTACACTCTAATGTGGGATTGATGTGAGATAAATATTAAATCTCTCAATTCTTCATTATATGTGCCGGGATGGATGTATCACAAATCTCCCGATGATGTTAATGACAGATCGATGTGAGATAAACATGAAATCTCTCAATTGCGAAGAGAGTACGACCACCATTGTAACTCTATAGCAAAGTTGCCAGTATACCATGGAAAGCTATTTAGTAGAGACATAATATGTCCTGCATTTTGTACGCACGCTGACTGAGGAGGATGAGGTCATAGAAATTTGGACCTTCCTTGACCTATGTATGGAACCGATGCTTTTCGCCGTCGTGGTCGGTTGGAGTATGAGCGGTATACCTCATCTCCTCAGGGCTTAAGTATGATTGTAAAATGTAATCAGCCGTGTAGCGTATTTGCTTAAGGTTGAAATACGAGAATCATTGGTTGATGTTACCTTGCTTAGCATATCCTAGATGGATAAATGTTCTACATTTTCTTCAATTCCTTATTGGATAAGTGACATGCTGCTTTATCATGTTATAGCTGAAATGCTTTGAATAAGAATATTGCTCTAATCTGTTTATGCATTGATTTATCTATTGTTGAATATATAGGATTCCTCTGCTCAATTTTATTCTATTAAACTACAATAATAATGTTTTTGGTGGAGAGTTATATCTCTCGCTGGGACTGGGTCTCACTTCATTGGTCACCAACACCTTTTTGGTAGATGCAGAAGAAGAGGCAGAAACTCTGTAGCAGGGGAAGAGCAGAAGCAATAGGGACAACAGTGATATTCTAGGTGGAGGCACTGTCAGTCATATTTTGTATTGAGAGTCCTATGTGTCGTTTCTGTACTCTCAGGTCCTCGGAGTTAGTAGTTGGTACTTTTAATGAATCGATCTGATATTTTAGCTTGATGCCTTGAGGTTCTTATGCTGCCTGTGTATAGTTTTAACAAAGTAGTTGATGCTTGCAATCCTCAAGAAGGGATGGTACATGATATGTACTTATGAACCAGGATGTAAATAAAATACATTGGTTCTTTATAAAAGAGTTTTCCTGTGTTTGGATCTCTTTGTAAATGGTTTTAATTTTTTGTGATTTTCAGTAATCCGCTGTTAATGTTACCTTCCGCATGTTTTAATTGTGCACTTGTCATCTTAATGATGTAGGGTGTCACAGATTCCTTGTGAGATAAGGAAATCGGAGTCCCAGGCAGTCCGTGTGGATGAATGCAGAGGCAGGAGACTTCTGTCGCTCAGAGGATAGCTACCAATCGTGATAGTCCTGGTGAGACCAGGAGCTGCACACACACCATCAAAGACTGGAGGTGAAGACCGCGCAAGCCATGAGGTAATGTCACCGAGCAAGCCTTGGGACAAGGTATGCCTCTACAAACCATCCTTCCTACTGTATAGACATTGAGGCAATTCCTTCGTTCTGGGTTTTGGGAGAAATTTTTTGTTTCCAGAGCTTCTCTGCCTCCCAAAAAACCCAACAGTGGTATCAGAGCGATGTCAACTACTCTATACTTTAGGATTATCGATATGATCGATTTTGGGTTTTTGCCTTTATTTATTACATACAATGCAAATAAAATTGGCTTTATGCATTTCCAATCCACAAATCCCAATATACATATATGATATGTAATATTAATGCACTCGATACGCATCACCCTTAAACGAGTTTTGTGGTGGCTGTATAGCGTGGTTATGGCCAATAAACCCTATATTTGTGTATGGTTGTATGTGGTTGCTTGCATCTCGGTCTGCGCACCGATTCCCTATCTCCTATTTCTTTCCTACCTTTTCTCCCCCTGAATGTAACTCAGGGTTTCACAATTCAATTGTAAAATAGGATGGAATTTTATTTCCTGTTATGTCAAAGAATGGTGGACGACCTGATTACGACTAAGACGATTAGTTCAAGGCGTGAACTGATCGGTTGGCATTCTAGACGATCAGTTGAAGGAGCGAGACGAACGGGTGGCGACCTGAGGAGATGCATGACGACCAGTGAACTGATCAAATGGAGGTGCGAGTCGATTGGTTGGTGGCACCCAAACGACCGACCTGATGGCGAGCTGATCAATCATAGAGATGAGTTGATTAAACCCATAATGGAAAGGCACAAAGTTCATCTTGTACAGGTTGCATGTGATGTTGTGACAAAGTGGATTTTGCTTAATTTCGAGGACGAAATATCTTTTAAGGTGTGTAGGATGTGATGGAGTGGATTTTTGAAATCCATAAATCTCCAATAACATATTAGAATCCATATCTTGAGTTACAATGAGAGTTCTAAGTGTTTTGGTAAAGTTAGAATGTTGATTGAGATTTGTATAATGATTAAGACCTATCTTTGTATGCCTTTTTGAGGAATTTCATTGGATGGTATAACAATTGAGTTTTTGCACCAAATTTGGAGTAGAAGGTAGCTTGAGTGGTAGGGAACCTATGGTTAAAATTTGGTGGCATTTGGAGGTTCCTAGAGGAAGTTATGAAGGTTTGAAAATTTGGAAATAATATGCATTATTGGTGTTTGTTTTGTCTAAGTTGCTAATTAAAATAAATGTCACACGCCCTTGGTTTGGGCTGCGTCTGTATGGACAAATCTGGGCCGTTCATGGTTAATCTGATGGTTCAGGCCCTTGGCTTAAGGGAAGCCACGGAGTGGGCTGTGGCTAGTTTCAACATGGACCGTAGATCATAGATCTGATGGCTGTGAGCTTGTCCCCAACCTCCAACGGATTGGGGCTGAGACGTGGGGAGGACGAGGCCTCATTTTCCTCCACCACTTCATGGATCGTGGGAGTGAGCGAGACATCCAACTGGACAGTTGGCTTCGGGCTGGGATGAGCTCCCATTTGACCCCTTGGGCGAACTGCCTCGCCACTCCAGTAGGGAGAGAGAACTCCCAGTTTGTGGTGTCTCTCCATCGCAGTGAACAGACTAGAACCAGAGAAAGGAAATAGAATAGAGAGGGTATAGGAGGGAGACCAGTGAACTGAAAAGGAAGCTGGGGTCCAGGGGAATCCAACCCCACCGTCCCCATGACCTCCCGCAGCGGTTTGGTAGCAAGCCAGCTCAACCTGGCCGGAGAAGAAGATGGATCTTGGAGACGGGTATGCTGAGATCCTCACCGAGAATCGAGGCTCGAGACAAGTTCATGGATGACCTCCGAAGCTTTTGGAAGCTTTGGATGGGTGCAAGGTTGAGAGGGATGGCTTTCCCCTTTGTACTCCACCACAGATGCAGCTAGCGGCGGCGCTCCTGCCTAGCTGGAGGATCGGGGGTGCCAGAGCAATCTGGAGCAGCCGTGGAGGTCGGAAGGATGATGTCGAAGCTTGTGGAGGGCCAAGCTATCCACGAGGAGTGCTGGAGGATGATCGGTTGCTCGCCGGAGCTGGGCCTGGCGGCGGCGCCCTGCGCAAACAGAGGCGCGGGTCTGGACCTGTCGAGCAGACAGAGAGGAGAAGGGAGGACCGGGTCCTATCCCCGAGAACCGACGGGTCAACGATGAACCGGGTCCAAACCAGGGAGGACCGACCGGACCAAGCCTGGAACAATCGCGCCCCCACGTGGACACGTGGCGGCCCGCGATTGGCCCGAACAAAGGTAAATACCCAATAATTCCCAGATCTTCAAAAATTCATAGAAATTAGCCTGTTCATCAGAAAAATACAAGTAAGGTATCAAAATTCTCAGAAAAATTAGTAGAACAATATGAAACCATCATATCAGTGTTTTGAAGCTTATATCACAGTGATATTAGGCATGATGGAAAATGCTCTTTTAATGCCTAATAAATAATAAATGGAGACCTAATATTATGAGAATGTTTCAATAACTCTTTAATAATGTTTATAATGCACCTGTTGTCAAGGATGATCATGTTGATGTACGAAATTATATAATTTGCTTAATATGGCTAATTAGGGCTTATAACCCTAAATAAAATGTAATAAATGCACACGTGCTCAATAAATGATGAAATTTACAGAATAATTTCATATCAGTAATTGGAAGATAATATGTAGATCTGAGATCATAATGATGAACATAATCCATGTTATATGAGGATGAATATTAATACATGTTATAAAACCCTAATATAGGTTAATGATGTAACCTAGGGTTAATTAATGTGCACAAAAATGCTATGGAAGATAATTGTTCAGATAATGAGTCATAACTGGGAATATGACATCAGTAAGAGAATTCTAAGATAAGAATTCAAGTAAAAGTGGGAATATCCTAATGAACTAAGTGAAACCCTAATATGGACATAATTAGGGTTAACATGATATATAATAAGATGAGAACCTGATGATAGTGTATGATCTTGTCTTGATCAGGTTTAACAAAGATATAGATGACATGAGGAATATGATGATTAGGTTTGTTCTTGATCAAGGTACGCCATTACCTCTTACTTGGCTTATTATACAATATGCTTGTGTTATATGTGTAGTAAAATACTTGGCATATGATATTGGATGAAATGATTGTTCTTGAATGATATGTTGCATGATTTTCCATACTTATTTCTATGAACACATGAAACATAATATATCTGTTCCATTATATGAAAGCACTAATTCTCTTTGGTAGCATAGTGCTGAAAAGTGATCATTCTCTTTGGTAGTAGATCACATTGTACAATGATCTAACTCTTTGGTAGTAGATCATAAGGCCTTACATCTCATTCTCTTTGGTAGCAGAGATGATGCATTATTCCCTCAGGTGGCAAATGCATGAATATATAATGGAAAATGTGCTTAAAATATGTGTTCTCTTTTGTTAATGAATATCGTTGTGCAAGTATATGCTTTTCTTATATTCTTCTGTTACTGCCAAGTACATTAGTTTTATCTTATTGCCAAGATATGATGAGAGGTATATAAAAGACACGTAGGCATACTCAGTACAATATTCTTGAATATTGTGCTGACGTGTACCGCATGTAATCTTTTGTTTAGGTTGTGGTTATGCTCTTGGAGGATCCAGGATAGTGACAGTTGTGTGGCGAGTTGATGTACAGGTGGACCTGTTGTCTTAAGATCCTGTAGTTTAGTTGTAGTATATGTATATGTAGAAGTTTGCTGTTCAATATGTAATATCAAATGTTGTAACAATTCATGTTGTAATTATATGTTGAATGGTGAACATGTGTGTATGGTTTTATTATTGTTCATGTACATGTGCTACTGATTGTTTCCTTCTGACTCCCTTGATTTTCTTCTTCTTAGCCTTGTGTGGGGTGTTTAAATTGGGATTCTCATTGAGGTGAGGGTTTCAATTTGGACGTCTCACATCAGATTAAGTTTTAGAAAATCTGGGGACGTCACATGTGGTATCAGAGCATGAACAATAGCAAAGCCTAACATTTGCTCATTATGCAACTCAAAACTAAAGAACCTTGAACTTTAATAATCTTTTAGGGTTAGATTAGTCATCTTGTAGAGACTAGATCTGACCTAGCCTCTAGGTTAGCACCTAGATGTCCGAGAACTAGGTTTAGACTGGTGCTTGTTGAGTAGCAAGTCCTTAGATGTCGTTCTTTCCTTGTAGTGCAGCGGTATGGGACGTTGCACTATTTGGAAATGACGTGCATCAAGGGAAGAGAAACCCTAGACATATTGTACACGTTGTCTAGAGTAGCTACACTAGTCTACCCCTTGTTCTCACCCTTTTTACTAGTTTTCATGACACTGGACTCTCTACTATGTGTGGGACACTCGTTTCTGGTTTTGGTTTTTGATTCCAAACGGATCGAACCTTGATAGTTTTCTCTGACGCTTGTTTCATCGGAGAAAAACTATATAATATTTTATTATGTATATGTATTACAAAAATGTGTCCCCACACATGTACGAGTAGGAGGTGGTCATGCAACCTAGGTGAAAGTGATGACATCAGTCTAGAAGAGAGAGTAGTTCTAGATTAGATGTTTAGAGCCTTTTTGACATATATGATAGATAGAATAGATGATATAAGTTTTGATGATATGATGTAAGTTTGATAGAGATGACATAAGATGGTTTATGATGATATATGTTTGTCTTTGAGGACTTAAGTTAAGTTTTAAGGATGCAAGATAAGTTCTGGCGATGCAAGTAAATAGGCTTTTATGAGATAAGGTATGTTATGTTAAGACAAGGTTGTGAGTCAGCATGAGCCTCAAGCTCTTTTACAAAGGAGGACCTCTAGTGTTAGGACCAGTTTTGGGGTTAACTCTAGAGAGAGTGAGACCCACAGGGAGAAGGTCAAAGAACCTAGACTCCAAGATATGAGAACTATGATATATGTGATGTGATATGTCCTAAACTAGAATACTCCTGAGTGATTGAGATGAGTTGCTTTATGTATGATTCCTATAGTTTTGTTGAACCATAGATATCCTTGGGAGGACCAAACCCTAGAGACAGAGAGAGGCTGGTAACATGTGCATATGTGAACGTATATATGAGCGCCTACCATCTGGGTGAGGGAGAGAGCCCAAGACCCTGGAGGAGGTAGCTATGTTAGCTTCTATGAAGCCTCAAGCTCGGGTTGGTGGTTTCCCCTATAGGAATCTAGTTGTGTGCATATAAGAGAGTTTTGGATAAACATGTCTCATGGGTAGAGACCTATGAAGAGTATGCCATAGTATGTTTTTGGTTTGTGCTTACGTGGCTAGAGCTTGTAAAGCTATCAACTAGTGCCAATGAGGTATACCTATGAACCCTAGACTAAGAGAGGAAAGATAAAGTATATGCGTATGAGATACTCATAGGGTCGAGTTAGCTCAGAGAGACTGAGCATGTTACTACCCTCATGATATGGGTTAGAGGAACCTCTTTTGGACTATATAAAGTTTTGATACATGTTTCATAAGCCACTTATATAAGTTTGTTTAGCACAACCACGATATAATACATGTAGAGATGTGATGTATAGACATGATATAATGGAAAACCTAGAGATGGTTTAATAAACACCAGTGCATAATTGGTTAACCATATATACATGAATAATGATGATAATGTGATATTATTGGTTAATCTTGTGACAAATTCACTAATAAATGTTGCAGTTTAATATGAACAACGAAATAAGATCAAAAGAAAGAAACATGTTACATGAGATGTTAATCTAAGTGCTTAATAAAGATGAAAAGTATAGTTTGACAATTAGCACAACAAAATGCTTTTAACACCTTGATATGAACTATATGTGATAAGGTGGGTTAACTTTAGTTAACTCCCTCCTAAAAGGTATATGTTGATGTTGAACATGTTCTGACAATTGGTTCAATAAAATGTTGATGACACTTTGATATAATGGGTTAACCTTTCTTAACTCCTTTATAACATGATAATATGATATGAAAACCCTAATGCATGGGTTAAGATAGGGAAGCAAACCTAACATATGAGATATGTAATGACATAACCTAAGTTCTAAACCCTAGTTTGATCCTTGAATGGAGTGTTTGTGCACCAAGATGGTTGTAAAACCCCCTAATAAGTGCCTTGGATACATGGTACTAGGTAACCTTTGCAGATATGCTACACATACAATGATGCTTACATATGGATGAGAGGCAAGATAAGGTTTTTCATGGAAGTATGAGTATGCTTTACTTTCGAGGACGAAAGTTCCTTTAAGATGTATATGATGTGACAAAGTGGTTTTTGCTTAATTTCGAGGACGAAATATCTTTTAAGGTGTGTAGGATGTGATGGAGTGGATTTTTGAAATCCATAAATCTCCAATAACATATTAGAATCCATATCTTGAGTTACAATGAGAGTTCTAAGTGTTTTGGTAAAGTTAGAATGTTGATTGAGATTTGTATAATGATTAAGACCTATCTTTGTATGCCTTTTTGAGGAATTTAATTGGATGGTATAACAATTGAGTTTTTGCACCAAATTTGGAGTAGAAGGTAGCTTGAGTGGTAGGGAACCTATGGTTAAAATTTGGTGGCATTTGGAGGTTCGTAGAGGAAGTTATGAAGGTTTGAAAATTTGGAAATAATATGCATTATTGGTGTTTGTTTTGTCTAAGTTGCTAATTAAAATAAATGTCACATGCCCTTGGTTTGGGCTGCGTCTGCATGGACAAATCTGGGCCGTTCATGGTTAATCTGATGGTTCAGGCCCTTGGCTTAAGGGAAGCCACGGAGTGGGCTGTGGCTAGTTTCAACATGGACCGTAGATCATAGATCTGATGGCTGTGAGCTTGTCCCCAACCTCCAGCGGATTGGGGCTGAGACGTGGGGAGGACGAGGCCTCGTTTTCCTCCACCACTTCATGGATCGTGGGAGTGAGCAAGACATCCAACTGGACAGTTGGCTTCGGGCTGGGATGAGCTCCCATTTGACCCCTTGGGCGAACTGCCTCGCCACTCCAGTAGGGAGAGAGAACTCCCAGTTCGTGGTGTCTCTCCATCGCAGTGAACAGGCTAGAACCAGAGAAAGGAAATAGAATAGAGAGGGTATAGGAGGGAGACCAGTGAACTGAAAAGGAAGCTGGGGTCCAGGGGAATCCAACCCCACCGTCCCCATGACCTCCCGCAGCGGTTTGGTAGCAAGCCAGCTCAACCTGGCCGGAGAAGAAGATGGATCTTGGAGACGGGTATGCTGAGATCCTCACCGAGAATCGAGGCTCGAGACAAGTTCATGGATGACCTCCGAAGCTTTTGGAAGCTTTGGATGGGTGCAAGGTTGAGAGGGATGGCTTTCCCCTTTGTACTCCACCATAGATGCAGCTAGCGGCGGCGCTCCTGCCTAGCTGGAGGATCGGGGGTGCCAGAGCAATCTGGAGCAGCCGTGGAGGTCGGAAGGATGACGTCGAAGCTTGTGGAGGGCCAAGCTATCCACGAGGAGTGCTGGAGGATGATCGGTTGCTCGCCGGAGCTGGGCCTGGCGGCGGCGCCCTGCGCAAACAGAGGCGCGGGTCTGGACCTGTCGAGCAGACAGAGAGGAGAAGGGAGGACCGGGTCCAATCCCCGAGAACCGACGGGTCAACGATGAACCGGGTCCAAACCAGGGAGGACCGACCGGACCAAGCCTGGAACAATCGCGCCCCCACGTGGACACGTGGCGGCCCGCGATTGGCCCGAACAAAGGTAAATACCCAATAATTCCCAGATCTTCAAAAATTCATAGAAATTAGCCTGTTCATCAGAAAAATACAAGTAAGGTATCAAAATTCTCAGAAAAATTAGTAGAACAATATGAAACCATCATATCAGTCTTTTGAAGCTTATATCACAGTGATATTAGGCAAGATGTAAAATGCTATTTTAATGCCTAATAAATAATAAATGGAGACCTAATATTATGAGAATGTTTCAGTAACTCTTTAATAATGTTTATAATGCACCTGTTGTCAAGTATGATCATGTTGATGTACGAAATTATATAATTTGCTTAATATGGCTAATTAGGGCTTATAACCCTAAATAAAATGTAATAAATGCACACGTGCTCAATAAATGATGAAATTTACAGAATAATTTCATATCAGTAATTGGAAGATAATATGTAGATCTGAGATCATAATGATGAACATAATCCATGTTATATGAGGATGAATATTAATACATGTTATAAAACCCTAATATAGGTTAATGATGTAACCTAGGGTTAATTAATGTGCACAAAAATGCTATGGAAGAAAATTGTTCAGATAATGAGTCATAACTGGGAATATGACATCAGTAAGAGAATTCTAAGATAAGAATTCAAGTAAAAGTGGGAATATCCTAATGAACTAAGCGAAACCCTAATATGGACATAATTAGGGTTAACATGATATATAATAAGATGAGAACCTGATGATAGTGTATGATCTTGTCTTGATCAGGTTTAACAAAGATATAGATGACATGAGGAATATGATGATTAGGTTTGTTCTTGATCAAGGTACGCCATTACCTCTTACTTGGCTTATTATACAATATGCTTGTGTTATATGTGTAGTAAAATACTTGGCATATGATATTGGATGAAATGATTGTTCTTGAATGATATGTTGCATGATTTTCCATACTTATTGCTATGAACACATGAAACATAATATATCTGTTCCATTATATGAAAGCACTAATTCTCTTTGGTAGCATAGTGCTGAAAAGTGATCATTCTCTTTGGTAGCAGATCACATTGTACAATGATCTAACTCTTTGGTAGTAGATCATAAGGCCTTACATCTCATTCTCTTTGGTAGCAGAGATGATGCATTATTCCCTCAGGTGGCAAATGCATGAATATATAATGGAAAATGTGCTTAAAATATGTGTTCTCTTTTGTTAATGAATATCGTTGTGCAAGTATACGCTTTTCTTATATTCTTCTGTTACTGCCAAGTACATTAGTTCAATCTTATTGCCAAGATATGATGAGAGGTATATAAAAGACACGTAGGCGTACTCAGTACAATATTCTTGAATATTGTGCTGACGTGTACCGCATGTAATCTTTTGTTTAGGTTGTGGTTATGCTCTTGGAGGATCCAGGATAGTGACAGTTGTGTGGCGAGTTGATGTACAGGTGGACCTGTTGTCTTAAGATCCTGTAGTTTAGTTGTAGTATATGTATATGTAGAAGTTTGCTGTTCAATATGTAATATCAAATGTTGTAACAATTCATGTTGTAATTATATGTTGAATGGTGAACATGTGTGTATGGTTTTATTATTGTTCATGTACATGTGCTACTGATTGTTTCCTTCTGACTCCCTTGATTTTCTTCTTCTTAGCCTTGTGTGGGGTGTTTAAATTGGGATTCTCATTGAGGTGAGGGTTTCAATTTGAACGTCTCACATCAGATTAAGTTTTAGAAAATCTGGGGACGTCACAGATGTAGACCTAGATGACCGTGATTCCTCTTGGCTTGAGGAAACACATTAGGATGGCCATAATCATTACTTTTATCATTTCACATGTTTTCTGTGGGATATAGCATGTATATGATACAAACTATATATTTTGATGATTGGATATGTATGTGTATATAAAACCAAATCCCTCATTAAATATTAAAGTTTTAGATGCCTTCCAAATGTGACACACGTGAAAAGCTTGATCGGCCAAGTGTGGGCACACCCTAGCATGGTGCACCGTCTATCTCATGGAAGCGTGAAGGATGAATATGTTGGTCTGCCCTAGCATTGTGCATATTCATCGTGTTAGCTTTGGGTCGGACTTAACAAGGTGATCTAGATGGGATCTAGTACCTTGAGGCACGGAAATGATCATGGCAAGGAGTTGCATGTGACATCTTTCAAGAGTTGCATATGATGCAATTTGCAAAGAGTTTCCTACCTAGAAGATCTAAGTTGTGGGTGACAGCCCTAGCTGGTCCATGGCTTAGAGGGTTTCAGAATCTTGACCCAGTAGAAGATTATGCGCTGCAATCTTCTGAATTGATGGTGAGGGCTGTTAATTTGAATCAAAATAGTGGGAGAGGTAATTAATTATAGGCCTAATTAAATATCGTCAAATTTTATTAAAATCAAATCAAAAGGAGTTTTGACAAATGTAATTTTCTCATGTAGAATGGCAAAAGAATCATATTTTAAAATGGGAAAATTAATTGAGAATAAATTCCATAACTGGTTGAGGACTGTGAGAAGTATTATGCACAATCCAGATATACCAGGAGCCTTTGAATCCACCCTATGTATGCTTAATGCGTTATTAAAGAAGAAAGATAGTTCATTGATAGAGATCAATGGAACGAAGGGTGAGGGAGAGAAAGGTTCTCTCACCAAATCGAATTCTTATGCATGGAGAGGATGGAAGGAATGATGGAAGAATAAGTGAGAGATAGAGATCTCTACTTCTAGTATATACGTGATAAAGATTAACTTTACTACTTCTTTGTCATGGGTACTTGATACCGGATGCGGATCTCACATTTGTTCAAATGTGAAGGATCTTAAGAGAAGTAGGCCTTTGGGGAAAGGTGAGGTTGAACTACGTGTTGCTAATGGGGCAAGGGTTTCCGCCAATGCTGTAGGAACCTATGAGTTAACTCTACCTAGTGGGCTAATAATAGAGTTGGAAAGATGCTATTATGTACCTTCCATAAATAGGAATATCATTTTTGTTTCTTGTTTAGACAAGGATGGATTTGAATTTCTTATTAAGAATGGAAAATGTTCCATTTCTAAAGATGGAATCTTTTATGGAAGTGCCCCAATGTCTTATGGTCTATACTTGATAGATTTAGAGACAAGTGTATACAACGTAAACACCAAAAAGCAAAAACTCAACAACTCAAACAAAACATATCTTTGTCATTGTCGTCTAGGGAAAAGAAATGAGAAGCGCATATCTAGACTCCATAAAGATGGTTATCTAGACTCTTTTGATTATGAATCAATAGAGACATGTGAATATTGTTTGTTGGGCAAGATGACCAAGACTCCCTTTTTAGGTAAAGGTGAGAGAGATAGTGATCTATTAGGACTCATACATACTGATGTATGTGGGCCTTTTAGAACTAATGCCAGAAATGGGTGTCAGTACTTCATTACCTTCACTAATGACTTCAGTAGGTATGGCTATGTGTAACTGATGAAACATAAGTCAGAAACCCTTGAAACGTTCAAGGATTTCATGAATGAAGTACATAACCAACTTGGTAAAAGTATTAAAGCACTTTGATCCAATCGAGGTGGAGAATACTTAAGCTAGGAGTTTGAGGACCTTTTGTGAGCCTGTGGTATTGTATCACAACGAACTCCGGCTGGAACACCACAACATAACGGTGTGTCTGAACAAAAGAATCACACTTTACTAGATATGGTGCGATCAATGATGAGTTTTGCTGATCTTCTGATTTCCTTCTGGGGTCATGTTCTTGAAACCACCACGTTTACACTTAACCGAGTACCATCTAAATCGGTTCAAACGACACCATATGAGATATGGCACATGAAGCGTCCCAATTTGTCTTTTATGAAGATTTGGGGCTATGAGGCTTACGTCAAGAAAATGTTTCCTGATAAGCTTGGACCCAAGTCTGATAAATGTTATTTTGTTGGAAACCCCAAGAAAATGAGGGGATATTACTTATACCACCAACTAACAACAAAGTGTTTGTTGCCAGGGATGCTGTGTTCCTAGAGAGGGAATTTATTTCCAAAGGAAGCAGTGGGAGGAAAATAGAGGTTGAAGAGGTTCAAGCCCAACAACAAAACATTATACCAGTAGATGTATGAGAGGAACATGGAGATTCACAAGGTGTTGTGGAATCTCAGTCTCCTCAAATAACACAAGGACCTCATATATCTAGTTAGACACGCCTTGAACCTGAGAGGTTTGGATACCTTGTGACTCAGGAAGGCAGTGAGTTGATAATAGATGATGATCCAACTACCTATCTAGAGGCTATGGAGGGACCAGATTCTGAGAAATGGCTTGAAGCCATGAGATCTGAGATGGAATCCATGTACTCCAATAAAGTATGGACTTTAGTGGAACCACCCGAAGGGGTAAAACCATATGGTGCAAGTGGGTCTTCAAGAAGAAGACCGACATGGATGGTAATGTGCAAACTTATAAAGGCAGATTGGTTGCGAAGGGCTTTCGACAAGTTCAAGGTGTTGACCATGATGAAACCTTTTCTCCAGTTGCCATGATTAAGTTCATCAGGATCATGCTTGCAAATGTGGATTACTATGACTGAGATTTGGCAGTTGGATGTTAAAACTGCATTCCTTAACGGGAATATATATGAGGATGTGTACATGACACAACCTGAAGGTTTTGTAGATCCAAAGAATGTCAATAAAGTCTGTAAGCTGCAAAGGTCAATCTATGGATTGAAACAAGCATCTCAGAGTTGGAATCTTCGATTTGATGAGGAAGTCAAAGTGTTTGGCTTTATTCAAAATGAAGATGAACCTTGTGTGTAGAAGAAGGTTAGTGGGAGCATGAACACGTTCCTCATATTGTATGTAGATGACATACTATTGATGGGAAATGATGTCACAACCTTAGAGAAGGTAAAAACTTGGCTTGGGCATACTTTCTCAATGAAGGACTTAGGAGAAGCATCATACATTCTAGGAATTAAGATCTATAGAGATAGATCTATAAAGCTTCTCAGACTAAGTCAGAGCACATACATTGACAAAGTGCTGAAGTGGTTCAGCATGGAGAACTCAAAGAGAGGCAACATCCCCATGCTACATGGAGTCACCATCTCTAGAGCTCAATGTCCCCAATCTTGTGAATATAAGGAGAGTATGAATGGGATCCCATATGCATCAGCCATCAGATCCATCATGTACGCTATGTTGTGCACATGCCCAGATGTCTCGTATGTCCTCAGCATGATGAGTAGGTACCAGTCAGATCCTGGAGATGCTCACTACTCAGCCGTAAAGAACATCCTCAAGTACTTGCGAAGGAGTAAGGATCAGTTCCTTGTATACGACGGCGAGGAAGAACTGGTTGTAAGGGCTTACACCAATGCAAGCTTCCAAATCGACAAAGATGATTACAGATCGTAATCAGGATTTGTGTTTTGCCTCAATAATGGAGCTGTGAGATGGAAGAGTTCCAAGAAAGAAACAGTTGCTGATTCTACTACATAGGCCGAGTATATTGTTGCTTCACATGCACCAAAGGAGACTATGTGGATTAGGAAGTTCATCACTAAACTTGGTGTAGTTCCCAATAGTTGTGATGCAATTGAGATTTATTATGACAATAATGGAGCTATTACTCAAGCTAAGGAGCCTAGATCACATCAGTGGTCTAAGCACATACTACGGCGCTTCCATCTCATATGAGAGATCGTACAGTGAGGAGATGTGAAGATTTGCAAAGTACCAACTGAAGACAACATAGCTGATCCACATACGAAGGCCCTTTCTCAGCAGAAGCATGATGCTCATGCTAGGTCACAAGGACTGAGCTTCCTGGGTGACTGGCTCTAAGTGCAAGTGGGAGTCTATTGGTATGTATGCCCATAAAGCAAGTCATATGATGATTGTAGTGGGATACTTTATAAATGATTTGAATAATAATAAAAGGCAATTTCTGATCTATATGTTTTAACTATTTCTGAGATGATAGTATAACACGATAGATGTCTAGAGAATGTTTTTACTTAATGACGTATGCTTTTAGGTTCATGACCTAAACGATGAGATCATACAGATGTTAAGATTATACATTCTTGTATAGTCCCTAGTCGGTTGTTATTGTGGAAATAAACATAGACGTAAATAACACTAAAGACTAGATTGTGTGTTGGTTGATGATAGAATCTCATTTGTCATGATACAGTGATATCAAACCAAGCACATAGGTACTTGTTAGAGAACAAGTGTACCAAACAGACCCACCGTGAGAGTGAAATATGGAACCATGATTTGGTAGTCACAGTCAGCTCTCACAGTGATGGTGGTGAGTGTGATTCTTCGACCTAAAATCACTACACTCAACACATGTCGTTGGGTACACTTTGACATCATCAAAAGCAGTCCTGCAACATGGGTTGTTATAAAGGTGATGATTGGGTGGCTTTGACACATGGGGATTTTGATTGGTGAGTGATAGATATGGGATTTGTCCCTCCTGAGGGAGTTTGATGTCCATGGTCACTTGATGAGTAGGATTGAGAAAGGAATGTGCTTGCATGTGTGAATCAATATGTGATATTGGTGTCACACACATCTCTCCCAGTCTACTCTGAGATCAAGGAAATGGATGAACGTTGAAAGGATGACTATTCCATGCCTTGTTTTCATTTAGGACATCAGTGACAAAGGAATTATACATTCACTGTAACACCATTCACGGATTGTAGGACTGAAAGTTGTTCTCCAACTTTCTATTTCACTTGGGTAGCACTGATGTGTGACTAGGCACCGCTCTTTGCTTGTGAAGTCATAAGTGTTATGGACTTTCACTGTCAACGTGAAATGGACCTGCAGGGTCACACACATAGGATTTAACCTGGAAGAGGATTTTATCCACAAATGATGTTTAGATTTATTACTAAAGGAGTTTAGTAGTTAAATTAAACACTCAATTAATTCATAGCTCAAAATCATAGTATTCAAGGTGTTGGATCAAATGATTAGAGTATCAGATTGATTAAAACTACAATTGACTGATCTGCTGTCCCAACCGATCGGCTCATGAGATGAACCGATTGGCTCAGGCAGGTGAGCCGACCGGCTCAGGTCATGAGACGATCGGTTCACTTTGGTGAACTGGTCGGGTGACCAAACGATCTTGTTTTGTTTCACTTGTAAAATTCGATTTGGACAAGTACTAATATTGATTAGTTAGAAATGAACCTCGAAAGTCAATATGAGTTGGACCAAGACTACAAAACGATCGGTTGGAGCAGCCAACCGATCGGCACAAGGGTCCAAATGATCGTCTGGAGTGTCCAGACAATCGGTTGGAGTCTCCAGATGATCATTTCAGGGTTGAAACGATCGGTTCAACTGCCATAGTTTGTCAAATTTTGTGGAAAATCTCGAACCCTTCTACTCCTGTTTAGTCCCACATTGCCCGGGGTAGAGAACCCTATCCCATGACTGTAACATCCTGATCTCTAGCCCAAATTAAAACTCCTTGTTAGATTTATTCACAAAAATAAGCTTCTTTGAGGATTTTTTTGTAAAATCAATTTTAATATTAAAATAATTCATTTTGATTAATTTAAAAGCTTTTATATATTGAAAATATAATTGCGGTACTTTTTGCCAATTTTGGAAAATATCATTTTGGTGGGTAAGCTCACAAGCAGGTAGCTGGGTGGCAAGCAAGATGCTTATGGAGGCAAGCATATAGTTGGATAGCAAGTAGGTAGGTTGAGCAAGCACATTAGTTGGTGAAGAAAGTAGGTGAGTGGCATGGTCCTTCCCTTGACACCTAGCACCACCAAAAGTTGACACCTATCCTTCCATGTGTCAACCACCCTTTAATAGCTATCTTGAGATGACACATATGCTTCCATGTGTCATCTAACAATTCTTGAGATGACACCTAACCATCCATGTGTAACCTAACTAGTAAACATCCACCTAAAGATGACACCTTGCACCCATGTTTCATCCACACACTTTTTTCTATTAGGACCATGCTACCCTTCACCATTCCTATATAAAGAGCCCTGATCCACCCCACCATAAGCACAAGTTATCTCCTCTTCATCCCAAAGCAAAGGTGAACGTCCCTTCTCCCTCCTTTCCCATATCCATCACCATAAACCTCCCATCTCTCACTAGAATAGCAAACCTCTGTCTCTTTCTTTATGTTAGTGAAAGGAACCACCTCCCAACAAATACTCTCTCCATAGAAACCTACTACCTCCTTCCTCCACCATAGTAAGAGCAACCCAATACTATGTCTTCCACAATATCCTTTCTCTAAGAATATATAAGCCATCTCTCTTCTACCCTAGTGAGAGAAACCCTAGAAGCTGATCTAGCTAGGAACAAGGATTGAGGCAATGGCAAATGTGACAGAATGTTGCCGAAATATATCAAGACTGTATATATTTAATGATTCTATGGTCTTCTTGTGGAAATATGCATCAATGTACATCTAAAGGTATGATTCCCACATTTTGTCATCCAAAAAGTACAGTTTATTATTGTTTAATATGATATTCAATTCATGTCGTAATCTATTATATCAACATCAATAAAAGGTATGATATAAAATGGTTTGGTATTATATGCAGTAAGAGTATAGGCATACTTCATTTACTTTCCTAAAGAATGAATAAGTGATCAACTATACACAACCTCTTTATTAATAAGCTAGGTATGACTTCCATATATTTGTCCATATTATCCTTCAAAATTGAGTTTAAAGGTTTTAGATGATAATAAAGAATTTCCTTGAATTCCAGTCCTATTGTCTTTTGGTTCCCTTTTCTTTTATTTCTCTCTATTATTTGTGTCATGTGATATTGTTGGAAAGTGGAATTCTATCAGACACTTCTAAGGTGACTAGGAGCCTGTTTCACTGATGTTTGTAGCCAGTAAAGAGGAAAGGTTATTTAATTGATTCTGTGCTCACACGGGGGGACTCCCCAACCTCTTGCATGCTCCTGGCCATAGACTTGTCTGATTCAAAACCACAATCCCACAAGTTTACATTTTTGGTTTCATAGTGAAATAATGGCCAATGATTCATTTACTTGATTACCTTTTGATCTCTCCAACTCTGAATATCCATCAAATAGTTGTATATCTTTGATGATGTCCTTTTGATTCTAAACTTCAAATTGGGAGATGTGTTGGTAACAGAGTCGGCATGTCTTGGCCAGGGATTGATACATTTGGGATCCAGATCTAAGTCCTTTGGAATCAGGGATGGATGAGTATAATGCTCTACCATACTCAGGCCCACACTTGGGTTGGTCATGTAGAGTCAGGCATGATCAAGTTAGTAATGGGGAATAATCTCCTGCAAAGATTAAGCATGCTAACTAATGATTATTCAAGTGGCATTTCGTGCAAGGAGCACCCTCTTCTAGTCTTGGAAAGGCGACCGGTGGCTGCATGTGGTAATCTGATTAATTGAATAGAGCATGCAGTGTGCACGAGTGGCTGGAGGTGTGCCAGGGTACTTACAGGTGTTTTGGTGACCCTAATGGACTAAAGTCTTGGCTAAGCAAGTTTTTGTGGTTGTAGGCCAGTTGCCCAAGGGTGAATTGACACCTTCTCTGAGAGTTGTAGTTAAACTCGTTTATGGAATACGGTCTCCCTTTTTGTTATCATTATAACAATAATCCTAATTATGATGCACTGTATCAGTCTAACATTTTGATAGAGTTGTCATATGATAAATGTTTTACGAATATACGTACATACACATTCCTTATGCTTCATGCTAGTAGATGGTCAATAATTTTGGTTTGGACTTTTGTTACTTTAGTTATCTGAGTAATACATTAAGAATGCATTTATATTAATAGTGTCTTGCTACTTATGTCTATTTTTCCATACTTAGACATTTGTTTAACCCATACTCTCCCACTTGGGCTGTGACATATTCTTCCATGTTGAAGATTATATTATTTATAGGACCTTTCCTTGTGGAAGACCCATCTTGAAAAGATCCTGAAGGGCGTCAAGAATCAAAGACGGATAAAGCTTAATTTTAAACTCATGCATCATTTTCTATATTGATATAGGAAAATACCTTTTGTAAGGGTGTAATATTTTGAAATAAAATATTGCTTATCTCACTCTTGTGCTTTGATTTTTGGTGCCATATTAACGGCTCAGATTTAGCTACTTGATTTTTTGAAGGAAGAAAATCAGGTGGTTGAATCGGGGACGTTACATAGATGGTATTAGAGCAACAAGATGAGACCTTACCCAAGGAAAATTGTAGAAGTATAAACTTAAAACTTGTGATAGTATAACCTTAAGTAGAATAGACTAATACAAGTCATAACATAAATCTTATAATTTTCGAGGATGAAATTTTTTGGAAGGGGTGGTATATGTAACATCCTGATCTCTAGCCCAAATTAAAACTCTTTGTTAGAGTTATTCACAAAAATAAGCTTCTTTGAGGATTTTTTTGTAAAATCAATTTTAATATTAAAATAATTCATTTTGATTAATTTAAAAGCTTTTATATATTGAAAATATAATTGCGGTACTTTTTGCCATTTTTGGAAAATATCATTTTGGTGGGTAAGCACACAAGCAGGTAGATGGGTGGCAAGCAAGATGCTTATGGAGGAAAGCATATAGTTGGATAGCAAGTAGGTAGGTTGAGCAAGCACATTAGTTGGTGAAGCAAGTAGGTGAGTGGCATGCTCCTTCCCTTGACACCTAGCACCACCAAAAGTTGACACCTATCCTTCCATGTGTCAACCACCCTTTAATAGCTATCTTGAGATGACACATATGCTTCCATGTGTCATCTAACAATTCTTGAGATGACACCTAACCATCCATGTGTAACCTAACTTGTAAACATCCACCTAAAGATGACACCTTTCACCCATGTGTCATCCACACACTTTTTGCTATTAGGACCATGCTACCCTTCACCATTCCTATATAAAGAGCCTCCATCCACCCCACCATAAGCACAAGTTCTCTCCTCTTCATCCCAAAGCAAAGGTGAACGTCCCTTCTCCCTCATTTCCCATATCCATCACCATAAACCTCCCATCTCTCACTAGAATAGCAAACCTCTCTCTCTTTCTTTATGTTAGTGAAAGGAACCACCTCCCAACAAATACTCTCTCCATAGAAACCTACTACCTCCTTCCTCCACCATAGTAAGAGCAACCCAATACTATGTCTTCCACAATATCCTTTCTCTAAGAATATATAAGCCATCTCTCTTCTACCCTAGTGAGAGAAACCCTAGAAGCTGATCTAGCTAGGAACAAGGATTGAGGCAATGGAAAATGTGACAGAATGTTGCCGAAATATATCAAGACTGTATATATTTAATGATTCTATGGTCTTCTTGTGGAAACATGCATCAATGTACATCTAAAGGTATGATTCCCATATTTTGTCATCCAAAAAGTACAGTTTATTATTATTTAATATGATATTCAATTCATGTCGTAATCTATTATATCAACATCAATAAAAGGTATGATATAAAATGGTAGACTTATCTAATTCAAAACCACAATCCCACAAGTTTACATTTTAGGTTTCATAGTGAAATAATAACCGGTGATTCATTTACTTGATTACCTTTTGATCTCTCCAACTCTGAATATCCATCAAATAGTTGTATATCTTTGATGATGTCCTTTTGATTCTAAACTTCATATTGGGAGATGTGTTGGTAACAGAGTCGACATGTCTTGGTCGGGGATTGATACATTTGGGATCTGGATCTAAGTCCTTTGGAGTCAGGGATGGATGAGTATAATGCTCTACCATACTTAGGCCCACACTTGGGTTGGTCATGTAGAGTCAGGAATGATCAAGTTAGTAATGGGGAATAATCTCCTGCAAAGATTAAGCATGCTAACTAATGATTATTCAAGTGGCATTTCGTGCAAGGAGCACCCTCTTCTGGTCTTGGAAAGGCGACCGGTGGCTGCATGTGGTAATCTGATTCATTGAATATAGCATGCAGTGTGCACGAGTGGCTGGGGGTGTGCCAGGGTACTTACAGGTGTTTTGGTGACCCTATTGGACTAAAGTCTTGGCTAAGCAAGTTTTTGTGGTTGCAGGCCAGTTGCCCAAGGTGAATTGATACCTTCTCTGAGAGTTGTAGTTAAACTCGTTTATGGAATAAGGTCTCCCTTTTTTGTTATCATTATACCAATAATCCTGATTATGATGCACTGTATCAGTCTAACATTTTGATAGAGTTGTCATATGATAAATGTTTTACGAATATACATACATACACATTCCTTATGCTTCATGCTAGTAGATGGTCAATAATTTTGGTTTGGACTTTTGTTACTTTAGTTATCTGAGTAATACATTAAGAATGCCGTTATATTAATAGTGTCTTGCTACTTATGTCTATTTTTTCATACTTAGACATTTGTCTAACCCATAATCTCCCACTTGGGCTGCGACATATTCTTCCATGTTGCAGATTATATTATTTATAGGACCTTTCCTTGTGGAAGACTCATCTTGAAAAGATCCTGAAGGGCGTCAAGAATCAAAGACGGATAAAGCTTAATTTTAAACTCAGGTATCATTTTCTATATTGATATAGGAAAATACCTTTTGTAAGGGTGTAATATTTTGAAATAAAATATTGCTTATCTCACTCTTGTGCTTTGATTTTTGGTGCCATATTAACGGCTCAGATTTAGCTACTTGATTTTTCGATGGAAGAAAATTGGGTGGTTGAATCGGTGACGTTACAATGACCCTCATATATATATAGGAGTATTGGGGGCTTCTCGAAGTACAAATTAGAACACCAGTTGCTCTACAAAGTTGTCGTTCTCTCTGGTTGTGGTAACCAGGAGAGCCCGAGCAAGTGCTACCCGATAAGGGAGGCATAGCAAGGGAAAGACAAATGTAGAAAAGCAACTGGTTGTAGGAGAGTGTGTCGGTGACTAGTAAGCCGACAGGAGGGTACGACTCCTTCCAATTCCTTGTGAGATAAGGAAATTGTAGTTCCAGGCAGTCTGTGTGGACGACTATAGAGGCGGAAGACTTCTGTCACTCGGAGGATAGCTATCAATCCTGACAGTCCTGGTGAGACCAAGAGCTGCACAGACACCATCCAAGATCATAGGTGAAGACCACGTAATCCGTGAGGTAACATCACCGAGCAAGCCTCGGGACAAGGTATGCCTCTACAAACCATCCTTCCTACTGTATAGACGTTAACGCAATTCCTTCGTTCTGGGTTTTGGGAGATTTTTTTTGTTTCTGCTACTTCTTTGCCTCCCGAAAAACCCAACATGCACTTCTTCAACATGGAGACATGAAAGACATTGTGCAATCGGTGCAACTCTCAAAGTAACTCCAACTTGTGTGCCACATTTCTAACACGTGCCATGACATGGTATGGTCCCAAAAACCTAGGAGCCAACTTATCCTTCTTACCAAACTTCATTGCACCCTTCCAAGGGGAAACCTTGATATACACATAGTCTAAAAATTGGAACTGTAACGGTCGATGATGGCTATCAGTATACAACTTATGTCTATTCCAGGCAGCCTTCAGATGCTATTGTATCACCTTGATCTTCTCTGTTGCATGCTGCACTAACTCATGACCCAAAATCTGATACTCTCCTACCTCATACCAGTAAAGAGGTGACTGACAACATCTCTCATATGAAGATTTATATGGTTCCATATCTATACTACCAAGAAAATATAGAACACATGTCCTCAAAAGATCCTTTAAAGTATGAATGGTCCTCTCTGAATGAGCATCTCTCTATGGGTGGAAAGTTGTGCGAAACCTCATATGTGTCCCCAAAGATGTATGCATATATTTTCAAAGCTGACTCATAAATAGAGGACCTCTTTCAGTTACTATGGTAACTAGAATACCATGCAGACAAACCATTTATCAACATATATCTGTACCAAATTCTCTACTGTATAAATCTTCTTAACTTGAAGTAAGTGAGCTAACTTGGTCAACCTATCAACTATCACCCAAATGAAATTGTGACCTTTGGCTGTCCTAGGAAGGCCAACCACAAAGTCCATGATTATATGATCCCATTTCCACTGTGATATCAACAAAGGTTGTAATGTCCCCGCAGGCTTCTGATGCTCAACCTTGACCTACTGATAAACTAGACACTTAGAAATGAACTTTGCCACATCACACATCAGACCTGACCACTAATACAAATCTTCAAATTATGGTACATCTTTGTACTACTGGGATGAATCACATACATCAAGGAATGAGCCTCTTCAAGCACCATATTCCTCAGGCAACATCTCGAACCACTGTCATGTTGTGAAAATAAACTGTCCCATCATCTGACTCATGGAAGCCATCATACTTCCTCCTTCCAAACTTTAATTGGATATTTTGTATCACTATATCATTCTTGTTTGCATCTCTAATCTTCTGTATAAAGTTTGACTTCACATGTAACAGTGCTGGCAATCCTGCCAACAGAGATACTTCCAATTATACATTCATATGGTGAAGCGACAACATGTCCTGCTTGTGACACACCATAGAATGTAACCGTGCCTTGTCTAAGGATGATGACATAGAGGACTTCCTACTCAACACATCAAATACCACATTCACCTTCCCTAGATGGTAGTCTATAATGCAATCATAGCTTAAATTAGCTCCATCCATCTTCTCTACCTCATGTTCAACTCCTAATTTGAGAAGATATACTGAAGGTTCTTGGGGTCGGTGAAGATCTAACACTTCTTCCAATACAGATAGTGCTTCCGAATTTTTAGAGCATCAACCACAGATTCCAGCTCTAGGTCATGGATTGCATAGTTCTCCTTGTGTTTCTTAAGATGTCTTCAAGGAAAAGAGTACATTTTTATCCTGCATAACACACATCCCAAGCCTTACTTCGATGCATCACAAAAGACAATATAGCCTTTCCCATGCTTTGAAAGTACTAACACTGGAGCACTTATCAACTTCTCCTTCAACAACTAGAAAGAATACTGAAACTTATCATCCTAGACAAAAACACATCTTTCTTGGTCATCCTGATCAGGAGTAACACTATGACACACAAATTCTTAATAAATCTCCTATAGTTGCCAACCAAATCGAGGAAACTTTAGATCTAAGTCAGTGTCTTGGGTTGTTCCCACTCCATCATAAAATCAACCTTCTTAGGCTCTATAGGATCACCCTTAGTAGATATGACATGCCCAAAAAAAGACACCAGGTTAGCCAAAACTTGCAAATACTAAACTTAGAATGCAGTCGGTGCCGCCTCAACAATGATAATGCTTAGCATAGATGCTGCTCATGCTACTGACTTTTCATGGAGTATACCAAGATATAATCTATGAACACAACTTCAAACTAATCTAGATACAGTCTAAATACCATGTTCATCTGATCAATGGAGGCTGATGGTGCATTGGTTAGCCCAAACGACATAACCATAAACTCATAGTGACCATACCTAGTCCTAAAAATAGTCTTAGTACGTCATCCACCTTGATCCTCAACTGGTGATAACCTGACATTGATTCTATATTTGTGAACACTTTAACACCACTCAATTGATCAAACCAATCATCAATCCTTAGCAATAGGTACTTGTTCTTCACTATGACCTTGTTCGGCTATCGATAATCTATGCAAAGCCTCATGGAACCATCCTTCCACTTCAAAAATAACATAGGAGTACCCCAAGGAGAAGTAATCAGATTGATAAAACCCTTCTCCAACAATTGCTACAATTATTTTTTCAACTCTTGCATCTCAGTCGGTGCCATCCTGTATGGTGATTGGGCAATAGGTTGTGTTCTAGGAACAAGATTGATCTCAAAATCAATATGTCTAGGAGGCAGAACACCATGAAACTCTTTTGGAAAGACACCCTCAAGATCACGTACTACATGTACCTCCTAGATGCTAGGACCTATCACCTTGGTATCCAAAACATGTTCTGAGAAATCCTCACATCCATGTCTCATCAGCTTCTCTGCTATCACAACTGACACTAAACATGTAGGAAGAATCTTCCTATCTCCTTGGAAAATTGAAGAGACATCCCCATCACAAAATGTTGCCACCTTGGAACTATAGTACAAAATAACCTTGTACTTATACAAGGTATTCATGTCTAGGATCACAATGAATCCATACATGTCAAGTGGTATAAGATCCATTTGAATGCTACACCTCGAGAAAGAAAGTACATAATATGGACACACTTCCTGTAACTCAGCAGAACCAACTAAGGGGTTTCTAGTAAGAGGCTACTAGATCTAGTACAAATAGGCATATAACAACTACTTTTCACCTCATTGGTGACTAATGAGTGCATCACACTCAGGTTAGGGTCAACCAAAATAGATATGAAGGAAGAAGTAGTTAGGTTAGAATGAAAAAGTTCCATCTGACCTATCATGACCCCATGGATTGACCACTCCTTCTGACTAAGTGATAGCACTGAATCTAGCCATCACTTGTTGTAGTCATCGTCCTTTGCCAACTGGTCCAGATGATCCTACCTATGATAGCTAACTATGTCCTCTAGCACCACCACCACTTTACTATTGCTGCTGTGAACCTGCTGACTCTACCTCAACTACTATGTCACTTCCTCGTCCTTCTTGGGGCAAGACCACCTTACATGCCAAACTTGTCCACACTTGAAAGAAATTCTGGTGTCATACTGTAGCCTAGATGGCCCTATCACTAATACTGATACTGCACTGCATGCTCTTGCTGGTAGAAAGTTGCAACCTCTATTCTTACTTGGGAACCACTACGACTATATTCCTAATATCGACTCAGAAAAAGTTGATCTTTGGTGTGACTATGGTGATGAGAACCTCAGATTCTTGAAGCCACCAGATGTATGTCCTTGAAACTGTGATTTCCTCTTCCTGGAATTTGCTTCACACTTTGCCAAATCAAACCTCTCAATCCTCCTCACTAACTCAACAAAGGTAGAGAACTTCTGTCAATTCTCCAAGGTAGATGCTGTCGTAGACAACTTTGAACTTAAACCCTTCTCAAACCTCAAGATCCTCTCCTTCTCTATCACTACCATATGAAGACAGAACCTCAAAACCTCCATGAACCTTACCTCATACTCATTGACGGACATCGAACTTTGGCACAACCTCTTAAACTGTGCTATCTTCTCATCGATATACATCTCTAGGAAGTAACAACTCAAGAACTCTTGTCAAAACTCTTCCTAACCCACGACAACTTCTGGTCTTTTCTCCTCCTCAATGGCCCACCAATGGACAACACAACCCTTCTGTAGGTAAACAATGTGTTTCACCTTGTCCTCTTCTAGGATGTTTAGGATCTTAAACACCTTCTTGAGCTTGGTTAGCCACATCAGCGTCTACCGGGTCTATTGTCCCTACGTACTTGATAGCTCCAACATGCTTCAATAACTCAAACATCTTCCCATGACCCTGGGATTCCACATTAGGGATGGCTACCCTAGGTTGAGGTGTAGATGCCTTATCAGCTAAGTGCATAATCGTTGCCATGAGCTATCCAAACATGGACTGAAAAGCTGGATTCACCATTGTTATAGGTTCAAACTGAGGCACTACGGGCTGTTCTGGCCCAATCACAAGTATCATCATGTTCTGAACTCCTACCGCCACCTCTTCACACGACATATCTAATCTCCTCATACTCTTTACGTTCTCCAGACATGCATAAACAGAAGATATGATCTGTTATGTTGGATTATGTAAGAATAAAATTAAGTCCTATGTCCCTATAGACTAAGAGAATCTAAAGCTCTGATGCCAACTGAACTCTGAAACCCCACCACACTAAACAAGATACTCAAAACAAAACACATGATCAATTGCTAATTAACCGCATAGTAGAAAAGAGAATAACAAAAATCAAAATAAACATTCCAAACATATTTAGGAATATTTACATATAAGTCCATCTACCTGTACACAACACATACCATATCAAGTATTTACATATTTTTCTAGTGGCCTCAACCACAACCTGTATACCAAAGATATGTCCCACATATATACATCCCATATAAATCATCAAAGTACTACCAAAAACTTGAGTCAATATACATATTATCTACAAAACATCCCCTTGCCCGAACCTGAGATTACATGGATGACTGTATGACACACTAACTACTAGTCAACCTTTTGCTCCTACTACTCTCCTAGTGTCTCTTCCTCACCACCATGAACCTGATGATGTCACTGATGATCACCTAAAATATGTGGAGACCGACGAGGTGAGAGTCATGTCCCAATGAGAGGTATAACTCTCAAAAAACAACTATTAACTATATTAGGTTATTTAGTTAAATAGAGTAAATAGATTAAATAAATAAAATGAGTATAATTATAGTAGGCATGACTATAATGATATCTAATAGAACAAATAAAACTATCACCTCTTTAAATAGTTAATTTTTCTACCGCATTGTATAACAACTAGACATTGTAAGAAATAAGCAAGGGTTATCAACCAATGTAAATTGTGTTTAGACCTAAATAGATAAGCTACATAGCTGTATTATGACTTTTATTAAGATTTGGGGAGTTTGAGGTATACCACTCAAACATCCAACTAACCACTATGAAGTGCCATTTAGTTCCATACAAGATCTAGGAGAGCTAGAATCCTAATATATCTTCCCTTCGGTCAGTATAAGTCTACCACAACAATATATATAGTTCAGGTGCAATCAGCCTAGTCCACCCTTGGTATATAAGTAATGATAGTAGTAATTGGAGAATACAAAACCTATTATCGAAGTAAAACTATAGATGTCCTCAATCACATCACATATACAAGTATTTGAGACGTGGCCTCAATTGCTATCACTCTGAGGCATGAACACAACCATCCTCTAAACCTTAAGATTAGGATGTCAAGGACACTGAGTCACTTACATTTACAAATACTCGAAAGTATATGACTCCAAGCTTCCATTTAGGAATACCCGTTTCCCCATCCAGTAAGTCCTGACATTAGAATGGCTCAACGACACATGGCACTACATGAGTAAGGTTTCACTTGATTGGCTAATGCCAATTGGGTGAGTTAAGACTGCATTAATCAAGTTACTTATAAACACTAAAAGATTACTACAAAACACGGGTATATCACAACTCCATAAGATATAAAACATAAGAGATATAATTCTTACCACATCATCACATGATACCAATCATCGTCACACATGAAGATGATCACACCTCCGTTAGGACTCATATCATGCCCAAAGGTCATTACGACCATTCACATATATCCCACAAGAACATTATTATATTTCCACACCTTATAAAAGGTTCAAGAAACCATCACCATACTTGTGATATATAGGTTCAACATAACATTGGGTAAAAGAGCTATGATGTTCACAATATAGAATCAAAGAGTAACCTTAACATTGAGAGAGCATTCTGTCATTATATCAACATACAAGGAAGCTAGGTATGATTAACCATCGTCATTAGATTGCATTATGGTTGAGTTAGACAAGGTAGATTAAGTTGAAGTTACAAATCAACATTTAAATCTAACCATAGTATATACACATACTTAGGTTAGAGTACAAACCCTAACCCTAGAACTATTATCTGATCATGGATGCACTCAAGACATAGCACTACCATCGAATCCCATGCTTCAAACTCAACCATAAGATCACATACAATGTACAACCATAGGCATATCATAACCCAAAGCATAACCCTTGGGGTAATTAACCAAAACCATCAGATGTGGGATAGAAAAGACTATCAGATTTCATACAAGCAAAACTTTTGAATCATACGCATAAGAAAGCGATCGGATCTTGACCTAGAAAGGCCATTCGATCTTGACCTAGAAAGTCCATCAAATGTCAACACTAAGAGAAGTTTGTTCACTTCAGGAACCCCATCATTGTGAACATTAGAACCACCATCAGATGTGGACACTATGAAGACCATCAAGCTTACAACTAGTGAAACTATCGATTATGAACCATCAATCATGGGACTAGTGAAACCATCAACCAAGGTACCAGTGAAACCATCTGGTCATAACACAGGGAGGCCATCAAGTCATGACCCAATGAAGCCATTGGTTTACAACAATAGGTGGAAAATAGATCTACAACACCAAGCAAAAGCATCATTTGGTAGCGGGAGGAAAACCATCTTTTGTAACCATTTGAAAGGATCAGTAAGACCATCAATTGTTAGGGGAAACATGCCATCCTTTTGTAATAGAAGAAAAGAATCATAATAAAAACTAAGTTGAAGCCATCGGTTAACACAAGGAGTCAAACCATTAGATCACGAAACAAGGAGGAAAATTGTCTAAAACACATAAGGAAAACTATCGATTCCCACCTCAAGAGCACCATAAGTTCATGGACATGCAAGGTTTAGGGTTTCCACTTCCAAGGCAAAAACATGCACAAGGTTTAGAGGTGCATCAACATAGGTTATGTACTGAAGAACTGTTAGATAAGCACAAAACGTAGGCAAAGATAGCATCTTTCTACTTCAAACTACATTTTACAACAAGATCTTATACATGCAAGTTAAGAGTAAGCAAAAAATGTGTAGAATAACTATAGAAGAAGATGAAGGTCCAAGCAGCTAGGTAGCTTGAAAAGAGAGACAAGAAACCCAATCTTGAGCACTCCATACGTCAAAGCCAACTCCTTATTCAAGAACAAGCAAATCTTAGGTCAAAGAAGCAAGAAGAAAGGTATTTTTCAACCACAAGAGAAAACCATGGATTCGACCAAGACGAATGGGAGAAGAAGGTAGTGAAGTAAGGAAAATGAAGGAAAGAGGAATATCTTTCTTTCTTAGGTCAAGAACAATATAAGGAATCTCCACAAGCTTGAAGAGAGGGTATATCCAAACCCTAGGTCCACATGCAAGCAATATCGACCAAGCTTCTTGTTCCTTGAGATCATTCTTCTCCACCACACAAGAGGGATGAGCTCCAAGCATAAAGGAGAAGAGAGGGCCTAAAGTGCTCATTTTCATGTAAGGAGGGACATATATAAAGCCTGGGGGTGAGAGAGAAAATAAGGGTGAGGTGTCAAGTCTGCATGCCACGTGTCCAAGGTTAAAATGTCTCATCCTACAAAACTAATAAGTTGTTCAATTCCTTAACAATGTAGTATGTGAATATACAAGAATGAGACATGGACTTTGGTAACAAAGAACATAAATCCTATGAATCATTATTAGTAGTATTAATAAGATTTTATTGATGAAAAGAAGAATATAGTGAATCTTGTTGAATAATATAACATCCAAAGACACATATTAATGTCTTTATGCTTGAAGGGTAGAATGGTAACTTCATATAAGTGATAATCTAGGGTTTATAATGTAAATAACATGAACACCATTGAAATATTAAAACCCCTAACTACTAAAGTGATTCACACATACACAAACATATATATATATATCATCTCATCCCCCACCCTATGTATGTGTATGTAGGAGTTACAAACTCTACCACATTGGATAAATAATACTAGGTTAACTTTACCTTTAATTATAAATGAGTGATATTCAACTAATACTTGTACAAAACACCTTTAGGTCTGAGAAGGAAAGGTAAATTTCACCTCCAGAAATAGTGTTGGTTGCAAAGACCAGGCATGTACTAATACTTGAGATATTTTGTCTCTCACCTCCGTTTGATGCCGTTTCTCTTCAATTATTTTGAAGGAGGCATAATCAGTTGATTTTTTTACTAAACTAATCACTTTAAATTGCTCTTATCAGTTCCTATTAATGTGGAAATCATTTTTGATACTATTGAACTCTTATTCATATTATGGCTTAATTACCACTGCCAAACTCCACTATACAAGCAAGAGTGACACATGACTAGTATAGTTTAATGTATGAGGGGGTATTAGGCCTTAGTTGCACATAACCCTTAGACTTATTCCATAAATAAGGGGTGTTTGGCTTTAGTTGAACATATTAGTTAAGAATAATATCAAAATTGGGGGTATTTGGCCATGGTTGAACATACTCCTTGGGTCTTAGACCCTAAATAGGTAGTGTATGGTGGTGCAACTACCTTTTTCCATATTGTTAGATCTTACTAGTCTGGTTGTTCACATTTATTTTGCTTCTTTTATATTTCTGCATTGTTGTATTATTATTAATGGCAAGGTAACTTGATTGATTAATTCATTACCTTTTGAAATACGTCATTATCAGATTTTACTCGATCTTGATTCATACTTCTTATTTCATTTTCTGTACTCTCATTAAATTATACTCTTTGTATCTTATTTCCTTCTTCAATTTTCTCCATTACACGCAAACAACAATTGAAGTACATACCTGTGTTTGTTGATGCCTCTCTATTTTATTTGTCTATATTGGGTATATTCTTATACCCAATTTAGGTTTTCCAATGACTACATAGATGCAAATTGGACCTAAAGACATCATACTTTGGACTCTCAGGCTTGAGAGTTAGATGTCATAATTGGGTGTTGTCCTCTGTAAGTTTACATAGACTGGTGTAATAAACAAATTTGTAAATTCAATGTATTCGATATATTATGTACATGTTGATGTTGCCATTTATTACTCAAGATTGTTGATGTTTTTTCATGATACCTCTAATTATCCTTCCACTGTATATTGCTTCAATTTTCTTAAGATTAAACTATTAATATGATTAGCTTAATCAACTGAATAAATGAAAAATATATAGTGGGATTCTAGTGCTTTATTGTATAAAAGTAAAGCCCGGGACCTGTTAATACGTCAGAGTGCACCACAATCACTAAGATAATTATCCTAAAGTTTAATCCATTTTCAACTTTCTTATTAAGGTTAGTATATAAAGGGTCGATTACAAAGGACAACATTTTTAAGATTGTTAACTCTAATCCCAATGGTTTTGAAGGACTTTTTATTTCTTTTTAGTATTTTTGTTTTTAGAATAGAAAGTAAAGATTGGGTGGGGGTTTGATGATAGATTGGGTGGGGATTTGATGAGGATCACTAAGACAAAAAGAAAATATAAGAACAAGATTGTGCTCAATAAGAAATAATTTGCCATGTCACAAGGAAAATTGAGATGATTGTTAGCAAAAGTAAACTATTATGAATAAAAGACTAGAATGCAAAGAGAGCGAATCAAACACAAGAATAAATCAAGAGATGGAGAATCGAGGATTTATGGATTTCACCACCTTAGCCTAGGCGAGAATAGACTAATCCTTAAAAATGTCGATTCTGATGAAGGCATGCAAATTAATAAGAATCTATAAAAGATGGACTCCACATGAGCCCATTGGTCCTGGTGCTCATGTTTCTTAATCCATCACCCCAAAAGAGGAAGATACACGGTCTTTCAAAACCTCCACGCGATTGATTCTATTGTTCTAAATTCGGATTTCCATGGTCATTTCCATCCAGATTAACATGTGATCAAACCATTTATTTTCTTTGATAGATCAATGGTTATTAGAACCAAAGGCCATATAGAAGTCGTTCTAAGAAATTAGTCAATTTATGCCATGGATAAGAGGGTAATCCCCATGACTTGATAGATAACTACTCACTTATGCTTGTGGAGAAAAGGGAGATGGAGGAAAGGAGAGTTTTAGCCATAGTCTAGACTTATCAAAGGATTGGATCCTTAGGCTAGAGATAATGAAATGCTGACACTTAATTCCTTGCTCCAGTCCACGGTAGAAGAAGAAGAAGAAGAAGAAAACTAAATCTAAATGGGAAAGGTAAAAGAACAATGATTGAAGAATATCTTTAACTTGTAAATTACCAATCTTTATTGATGAAAAAAAAATAAGAACATAAGAACACAAGAATGATAGCTTAGAAATCTCCAGTACAAAGGATGATATAAGAGATGATGTGAAAGATGGAGAACACCCCCCCCCATTTATAGGATAAGGATGGGGTATGCTTCTCTCAAAAGAGGGAAAAAAAGGGAGGGGACCAACAGTATGATTTTTTTAGATCTAGTTAATAGACTCTTGATTGTCTTTAATTATCTTGACCATGTAACTCTCCTTAATGCAAATTCTCACAACAGCGATTTTGAGTAAATTCCCGTTATCCAAATAATTCAAAGTACAACAAAAAATATGATTTTACTGTAGGCCTTCGAATTTTGTTTCCAAGTCATATTTAAACATTAAATTCTGCCTTGGGCTGTGAGAGTTATGCCAATTTTGGTGCAAGATATATATTTAAATCAGCACTGCGGGAAAACTGAAATGCATCCTACCTTCATCTCTTCTTATCTTCAATAATTCCTAAAAATTGAGAGAAATCTCATAAGAATTCATAAAACGAATATTGAGAGAATGAAAGTGCACAAATGATTTATGAATTAAAATAAAATTACCAAAAAAATCTTGATTAGTTATCCTAAATGATGCACAAATAAATGATGAATATGCATTCATCAAAATACCCTGGACTTGAATTTTTTCTGGTCCTCAAGTAAATTAAATTACAAATAAAGTCCAATTTATACTCCGAATATGCCATTCCTCACCCTTGTAACATCTCTATATTCCTTACCTCCAATTTTTGGCCAAGTGACCCAATCTCCTAGAACAACGTAGCATAAAGTTCTATATTCCCTATCAAACAATTATCACATCTTACTTCAAAAATGAGATTTTGTAGAAAAATAGGCTTCATCTTACTTTCACTTTGACTCTCTCAATTTTTATTTTTTTTTTGTAAGTTTTTTCACAAGAACAAGATGAAATTGGAGGGGGGGGTGCGAGAATAGAGAAAGAAGTGATTAAAAAATATTGATCCCTCCTCCATTTGACTCGGGATATGAATTTGTGGAGTTGTGACTACATTGGTCATAATTTATTTCATGTGCACTTTTCACATCTTTTTATGTTACACCCCTTTGTGGGGTATGAACTTTTATTTCGGGAAGCATGCCATCCCAGACTTGATTTTTGTCCGGTGGTGATTCTTTGCTTCTCTTTTTTAGAAAAAATAGAGGGAAAGGAAGAGATGTTTTTGTGCTTATAACTTCAACATTTTTTTTTCATATATTTTTATCAAAGGGTGTCAATTCTCTAGTTAGAGTATTCCTATAAATCACGTCATACACATTTTATAACAAGATAATCCATTGCTTAATATAGGGAAAAATTATGCTTGGTTCTAATTAGTTCCTTATGACTTGCCAACTTTTCCAAGGGGTGATGTTATTTAGGGGTCCATGTGACACAACGGTTTTAGAAATGGCTATTTGTAATAGATTTTGCAAAAAAATTACTAAATTCAAGGGGGTAAAATGATAAACATCTATTCAAACTGGCTAACTAGGTAATGACCTTTTTATAATAAAAGAAACTAAAACATGGATGGCTAGATAATGGCCATAAAAGAAGAAAATATAGAAGCAACTATATGCAAAACAAAGGAAAACACAATGTTGAAAGGAAAAGTTAAGGGGGGAGAGTATAAACATACCACCCACCTCCTCCCCAAACTTAGATTTTTGCTCATTCGGAACAAAACCCAAACCCGAGATGGAGGGAAGAAAATTCATAGATTCACTAGGAGGCCCTGGTAGCTCAAAATATGTCCATCTGAAGGGAATGCCAATGATGGCTGGGGCTTTGAACAGAGGATCTTCATGATACACTCAACGGATGGGTGGTCATGGAAGCTCAAAGAGGTTTTTTGAATGATGTTGCTTGTCACCTCGTAGTCCTTTGAGTAAGATCCACATATCTTCCTTCAGTAGTAAAAGTAGTGTTGGAGATAATTAAGGATTGGGGGAGATTGGAGGGTGCCAGTTGGGTAACAAATCTAGTGTTTGATTTGGAAGATCGGTGGGAGGATCTCGATCGAGTATCTTTTTTTCGCCTAGATCTACATGTAGTAGAGAGGGTGCCAGTAATAGAATAACTAATTTGTTAGTTGAGTAAACAATCACATGGGGATGTATGTTTTCCTAGTGGATTATGCAACAAGGTGCATCTGATTCCCCATAAATGGAAGCCAGTAGATTTGGTGTGGATGACTCACAGATGGCATAATTATCATCATAATTATAAAAAATGATCATGCCAGGTGGTTCCATCTCTATTGGGGAATTGTGCATCTCTTCCTCATAAAAGATCTCATCAACATGGATGTCTATGGAGTCATCAAGATCCTTTACTATGCTGGAGGGGAGATCTGATTCCTTTATAGGACATGTGGCCAACTCAATGGGCTCAGAAGGGATCGTCTCACAATATAATAGTGGAATGTAAGGTTCTTGTGGTGGTGGAATCACCTCATCATGTTCAACTAGATGTGGAAAAAGAGGTGGCTGAGTGAGGGCATAGGTTAGTGGGTCATCCCTCTGCCTCTTCTTCTTCCTTCCCTCCTCTTGCTTTTCCCTTCTCTATTTCTTCCCCTCAACCCTTATTCTTCTCAGCAAGTGTTCTGTAATTGATGCCCTAGAGACTATCGTTCTTCTTCCTCACCCCGATGGCCTATGTGGACATAATGAAACCAACGTCAATAGATCTATGACTAGTGGTGACACTACACCATGAACCTTTTATCCTCTGTCTCGTCATCTCCTCTCCACGGCCTATAAGAATTTTTCTTCTCCCATGTGACTGCGAACTGCTATAATGCATGGGAGACAACCACCAACAACTACATTGATCAAAAATTGTTGCCCTCACACCAAAGAGCATCCTACACTTGTCTTGGTCGATGAAGGATCCAATGATGACAAGTAGTGGTTCATCTCCCTATGCCTAGGTTACTAAGTGGCCTATTACTTCCTGTTGTAGTGGCCAGACTGGAGGCCCGACACACACCTAAATTGGCGGCACCCCATCCACTAGGATTGCCTAGCTATCCTAGCTTTCATGTAACTCCTCCAACATATCTACTTCTTTGAGATAGGATTTGCATCCAGATCATCAACTATAAATGCAACAATGGGTCATACTACAACTCTACTACTCTCATCATGCATCACCCCAACCTCCTTCTTCTTCTCTAACGTTCATGACCATTCTTTAATGCCAAAATCCCTGCCTCCCTCACACTTGAAGTGCCACAACCACCATTCACTTCACTTTTGTTTGAATAGCAACTGTGACAACATGGAAATCACCACCATCTACAAAATACGTTCTTTCTCATTTGATCTCAACCCTACTTGGCCACCATGTTACCTAAAGAAGAGAGGATGATGAAGGCACCTTGACAGTCACAAATAACATCTACCCCCAACACCTGGACAACCTCTTCCACTAGATCCTCCTCCTCCTTCATTGTATCTAGCCATATGAAACCCAGAAAACTTCTAGTCAACAACATGTAAATGACTATATAAACCTCTTCATGTCATGCTAACACTCTAGAAGAAGAATGAAGTTTGACTAGGAGAAGGAAATCCCAATGATGGGGTCCTAATCAACCCAATTCCTATTCTTGGGTAATTCTACTTGTATGGATTCATGAAGGCTTGTAGAAACCCGATCATGATAGGTCAGTATATATATAGTTCATCCTTTATTTCATTAATTAAATTGATAACAACATATGAGAAATGAGTAGTGATGATTCAAATATGAAAGTACATAGTATTTGTGGCTAAACCTAAATTGTTAGGTAGGTCACTTAACCTTATAATCATATGATATATACATGGGAATATCTATGAGTGTTTTAACTAGGTACATGGGAATACAAAATAAAAATATAACATGATGTTACCATGGTTGTGATGACCTCCTTGTATAAGTATTCAAATTTATGCAAACTCATTATCTTCTTCTACACAAGTATGTAAATCAATCTACTATCTGGTTCAATGTATTAAGGGTACTTAATACCTATGAAATAGAGAGAAGATAACAAAAACCAAGCTTATTATTATGTGATTATAATATGAACTAATGTGTTGATTATTTAATGGTGATTATATAAGGTTGCCACAATTGAATTAACTAAGATATAATATATCAGTAGGTTATAATTAACCTAATAAGTTGTTTGATTCCTTAACTGTGTAGTATGTAAATATACAATACTAAGAACTTTTGGTCATAAAGAACATAAATTCTATGAATCATTAGTAGTAGTATTAGTAAGATTTAATTGATGAAAAGAAAAATATAGTGAATCTTGTGGAATAATATACATATTGAGGTATTTATGCTTGAAGGGTAGAATGGTAACTTCATAAATATGAGAATCTAGGATTTGTAATGGAAATAACCGAAACACTGTTGAAATATTATTACCCTAGACTATAAAGATATTCATATATATATATATATATATATATATATATATATATATATATATATATATATATATATATATATATATATATATATATATATATGGGATTATATTTAATACCCGACGAGTAGCTAACGGGTAGCTACCCGTGCACACTTGTTGATATTTTTTTTCACACTTTCTGATATTTTTTTTAAATTTTTTTTCTCGCAATTGTAGAGAAGTATTTTATCTAGCTCTCCAAAAAATTTGATCGAAAAATAATATCATTTGCCCACCCAAAATCAAAAAATACGTCCATATATATTACTGACTGTATATATGTATATATATATATATATATATATATATATATATATATATATATATATATATATATATATATATATATATATATATACAAACACACACACACACACACACACACACACACACATATATATATATATATATGTATATATATATATATATATTTCACACTTCCTGATATTTTTTTTAAATTTTTTTTTTGCAATTGTAGAGGATAGTTTTGTCTATTTCTCCAAAAAATTTGATCAAAAAAATATCATTTGCCCCCCGAAAATCAAAAAACCCGTCCATATATATTACTGACTGTATATTTTTTGTGCAGTTACTCTTTTGCCTCAGAGTTACTCCAGCATACCATATAGTTACTCTTGCTATTCAGATGGGTTACTTCAGCATACCATATAGTTACTCTTTTGACCCGAGTTACTCCAGCGGGTAGCGAAAATTCTGGCTACCCGCCGGGCAACGAATGAACTGCCTATATATATATATATATATATATATATATATATATATATATATATATATATAATAGCTCATCTCATTCACCACCCTATGTATGGGCATTTGTGGGAGTTACAAACCTTACCACATTGGATAAACAATACTATTTTAACTTTACTTTCAATTATAAATAAGTGGTTGTAAACTAATACTTGTAGAAAACATCTTTAGGTTGATAAGGAATGGTAAATTTCACCTCCATAAATAGAGTTGATAGTAAAGACTAGGTATTCACTTCTCACTTGAGATGTTTGGGCTTTCACCTCCTTTTGATACCCTTTTTTCTTGCATCCTTTTGAATGGGGAATAATTAGTTGATTTCTCTTATTGAAGTAATCATTTGAAATTACTCTTATCTGTTCATATTAATATGGAAATAATTTTTGATATATTGAACTCTTATTCATATTATGACTTAATTACCACTTAAAAAACTCCATTATACAAGAAATAGTGACACATGCCTAGTATAATTTAACATCAGAGGGGGTATTAGGCCTTAGTTGCACATATACCTTGGGCTTAGTCCCTAAATCAGGGATGTTTGGCCTTATTTACACATATTTCTTGAGCATAGTCTCTAAATCGAGGATATTTGGCCATGGTTGCAAATACTCCTTGGGACTTAGTCCCTGAATAAGAAGTTTATGGTGGTGCAACTACCACTGTAAAGACTTATCAAATTTTACTCAATCATGATTCATACTTTTTATTTTGTTTTCAATACTCTCATTAAATTATACTCTTTGTATCTTGTTTTCTTATTCAATTTTCCCCATTAAATTATACTCTTTGCATCTTGTTTCCTTCTTCAATTTTCTCCATTACGCCCAAACAACATTTGTAGTACATGCAAACGTTTACTGATGTCTCTATGTTTTCTTTGTCTATATTGCGTATATTCTTATACCCAATTTAGTTATTTCAAGGACAACATTGATGCAAAATGGACCTAAATAAATCTTACTTTGGACTCTCAGGCTTGAGACTTAGATGAAATAGTTTGGTGTTGTCCTCTACAAGTTTACATAGAATGGTGTAATAAACAAATTTGTAAATTCAATGTATTTGGAATTATGTATATGTTGATGTTTCCATTAATTACTTATGATTTTTCAAGCTTGTGACTTAGATGAGACAATTTGGTTTTGTGCTCTACAAGTTTACATAGAATGGTGTAATAAAAAAATTTGTACATTCAATGTATTTGACACTATGTATATGTTGATGTTTCCATTTATTACTTATGATTGTTGATGATTTTTCATGATACATATAATTTTCCTTCCATTGTATACTTATATTACTTCCTTAGTATTACACTATTAATATGATTAGCTTATTCAACTAAATAAATGAAAAACATATAGAGAGATTCTAGTTCTTTATTGCATAAAAGTAAAGCTATGGACCCCAAAAACTTCATCTTTACGATCATCTACATAGGTGGTGACTCAATAAAAAAATCAACCTTAAAGCCACCCAAGAGAACCATTGTTTCCCACAACATAGCGGTGGACCATTAGATCCCAACATCCAAAGGGGCAAACCATCGAGTTAGGGCATTTAGGTGCGAAAACCCTAATCTCAACACAAGGTTAAGAGTCACCACTAAACCAAAGGTGCAACAAGGCGCTCCAAGGTCCAACTATATCAAACATGATATTAAAACTCATGAGGCACAACAATCATGTGACAAATTACAAGAAAAACTCTATATATAGGTAAATTGCATAAAATCCCAAAACAAGCACATATATAGAAAAACTTACCCCAAAAATGTCCAACTTGGACCTAACATGAAACGTAGCTTCGTCACATGATATCAAAGAACATATTAGGGTTCTTGTATTGTTTTAAGAACATAATTAAGGTAAACAAGAAAGTTTAACCATAAAACAAGGTCAAGGGCCTTACACTAGATTTGTTTTTATAATTTATTTCATAAAAAATATTTTCAATGGAATTGTCAACACATTATGAACCATACATAAATAGATTGTCCAAATGTATCCCCTCATATTATGGTTGCACCTTATAATATTGAGTCTTGCTACCAAGGTGGATATAATGAAAACTACAATCCACAAACTTTTGAATACTATTACGAAGAACATTGTTACACATATCAATATGAGGGATTGTATGATTAAGAATGCTATGGGGGGATGGTGTGGATAACCAACGAAATTTCAGTGGGTATTGAACTTATTGTGAAAGCTAATAAACAACTTAGCAGGAGGAATAAATTAAAATCATAGAAGTAATAATAATAGAGCAATAGGAAATATTAGAAAAATGACATGCCTTGTTAGCTACGTTACTAGAGGTCGAAATAAAGAAACCCCCGAAGAAGTTAGAGTCGCCTAAGATATTTTTTTCCTGACGATGATGAAGATGATCCCATGTTTATGTCATTAATTTGGGTTCCTACTAAAATAGCACAGACCAAGGAATCTCATCCTTCATGCAATGAATACATTGGTATTCCAACCCTTCCTCGAGAGGCTTTATTACTTGAATATGAAAAGTCACAATAGGAATATCGTCCTTATCCTTAAGCTTCAACAATTCCTCCTATCATTGACATAAATCTAGATGTTATCAATGACCAATCCTCTTGGATTGAACCCTCTCTGGATAATGAATTTCCACCCTTCCACAATCATTAGTAGATGTTTCTAGAGGAAGGTTTCCTCATCAAGAGGCTTACACTCCACTACAATTAGTTTCTTTTTAACATATGGCTGATCTACACCTGAAGAAAGTCACATGCCCCCTATCCTAGACTACAAAGATGATATTCTAATTTTTCCTTATGAACCCTTAGGAATATGAAACTTGATCCACATGCTATATCAACAAGGAACCCCACTAATCCTTTTTAGCACAATGTTGATCACATGGTTACTCAAGAAAACAAAAATATTTATAATACTGATTTTAATGAATTTATTCCTTTCATGACAAAATCACTTCTACTCTATGAAAATCTAGGTGATGAGAAAAAACCCGACCCAGATCCTCAGCCTAATCTTATACAACTGACACTATATGTGTTACAAAACCGACTCACTCCACCTTTTGTTAATCATTCTCAATTGACATACTTCAATAGCACTTCCTCCACTAGTGAAGGTTGATCTATGGATCTTACTGGAAGTATTGTAGGGAAAAAAGAAACGTCATGTTTTCCTACCTAAAAGCCCATTCCATCTTCCACAACTATTCAATCACTAGATGTACTATGGGGCTCACTTTTGCAAGGTTCCAACTCTCATCAACATTCCATTCAGTTGGACACTTTTCAAATTACCAGGGCTGCCTAGTGACCCCTTAGAAATTCATCCCTCCATTCAAAATTTAAGTTTTTAGGGAGAGATATGTTTTAAGTTCTAGGCAGAGGTGGGTGGTACATACTCATTCCACATGCTGTATCTTAAATTTCTTAGAATTTCCATCATGTTATGTAGTTTACCTTTAAAATGTTGAAAATGTTTCCTTCAGTTTTGACCCTTATCTAGTTGTCTAAGACTTTGTCTAGTTTTTCATGATGATATGCATGTTTATCAACTTATTTTGTAACATAAATTATAAAATCCACCATTCATAGAAATTATCTTGTCACCTAGGATCTTACTTAATATAATTCCTTGGAAAAAATGGCAAGTTGTAGAGGACTGATAGGATAAAAAAATGCTTCCCTATCTAGAGTTATAGATTAACTTAAATAATTTCCTAATTTTGCATTACTTAGAATTAATTGACCCAGTGTATGATACTCCCAATGCGCTCAAATTAAAAAAAAATGAGTTGCACAAAGAACAATCTTTTCTTAACTTCTTCCATCACCTTCTTATACCTCCATCCAAAAAAAAAGCTATAGTGCCAAAACCCTAAATTCAGGTGGCACCCTTCCCCTCTTCTGCTTCTTCCATACTCCTTGCAATTAATTGGGGTGTTCTATCAAAAAGATGGCAATGAGCATAGAAAGAACAAAAATGCGGTCATTGTAACTGTAGTACATAAATCAAAAGATCTCAAGTCAAATAGAAGAGAGATCACTCTTCTTCCATACCTCCCTTCTCTCTATTTTATACACAATGGAATAATAATTAAACCCCAACCAATCAAAATAAGTGTTGTTCTTGTGCAATGACTCGTATGCATAGGCGAGAGTCTAAATACAAAGAAGATGTGAAAGCTATTTTATTGCTGGTCTTGAAATGGAGCCAAGTTGTGAAATAATCTTCAAGTAGAAAATATGAAAATTGTTTCCCGTGAATCTAGAAAGTCAAGGTTTCTTAGACATATAAGGTCAAAAGACTTAAGTAGTGTTATACGAGTGAGGATGATGAACCAAAAATGTTATGTGATAATGTTTTAAATTCAATGTTTCTCAAGGATGAGCAAAGTTTAAGTTTGGGGTATTTTGATAAGTGCATATTTATCCATCCTAATGGTATATTTTAGATCTCTCTTTAGGAGCATTTCATTATTATGATTTAGTTTTAAGGTCACTTGTTTAGTTTATCTTTTCTCCCTTTTATTTGGAGTTTTACTAGTTTGATTGAATTTTGTAGGGAAATGATAAAATCCATCCAAAGCCCAAGAAGTCCTGTTACACAGTGGCTCAATTATCTATCTTCCACCTCCCAACAATCTCAATTGATTGAATGACTCATCTAGTCAATTGACTCACATGCACCCCATAGGAATATCAATGGGGAGGGTATGGGGACAGTAAGGCTGTACCCTTACCTTTACCTGCTAGAAGGTGGCGGGTAAGGGTAATTACCCTTCTCAACAATACACTTACCCTCCCCTTACCCTTATCCTCATCCCCATAGGGTAAACGGGGAGGGTAAAGGGTAAATAGATACTTTTCATATAAAAAGAATTTGGTAAAAAGGATAACTTATTTTAAGGTGGTGCCTAGGGTAATAAAGATTAAGTCACATCATTCTTGACTTGTATTTTCACAAATGTCAATATAAGCATGCCAATGTTATACTTACGTAATATGTATAGATATTGGTCCAAGAATAAAAGGGATTAATCTTTTTCTGATAAAGTCAACATGGTTATGTTTTAGAAGATTGAGGAAGATCTCTTATTGATTTCCCCTCTGACGAGGGCCAAGTAATATAAATTAAATAAGGTTAGTTTGCAATATCAAAGAGGACATAATTGTAACTACATACCTCAATGTAGAATTCTGTAGATCATGTAATCATACTTTAGGTACTTTAAGCATATCATCCAACCAAGCAAGCAAAGATGAATCCAAGCAATCAACATTTACTATACATGTATCTATATCCTAAAGTGTCACCGTCATATTATTCAAATTAATTCCTACTCAGGTATTAACCTAGGGTTTAGGGTTGTCTTAGGTTTCAGTGAGGAATAAGGGTACAAACCGTATTTCCATCTCACATTATTAGCTTGGTGAAACCCTTAATTATTATATGCATCATATCCTTTCATTATGAATAATTAATTCAAGTTAAGTTTATCAAAATTATCACAAGTTATGATCTTTGTTTTTTCAAACCCAATTAATCATGTATATGGTTAATCACTTTATAAACTGTAATAATTCATCATCATGACCATCATTATACTAGGTTCCTGTTGTTTCAACAATATCGTATTATAACATATTATGAGACCATTTAATGCATTTGACATGCCAATACCCAAATATACAATTTTTATACATTAACCACTTACTAATCATGTATCCAAGGTACTCTTGAAATCAGGATGTAATTTTGTCTCAATTGTATTTTAATCATGTTCTATACATTTTCTTGATCAATTTGGTATATATTTTGACTATCATTCGATTTACCAACAATAATCTATGGTATTGAAAACTAACCTTATTTGAGCCAAGAGGAGTTTGACATTTCATCTCTTATTGAATTTATTACACTAAATATTATGTAAGAAGGGAAAACAATGTTGAAATATAAATTAAACCTAACAATTAAATATGAAATACTATCTAAGAGAACAAGTGACAACTTCAGTAAAAAAGAAGAAAATTACACTAAACTAGGCTAGCAATGACAATGAATATTAATTAGCTATACTAGAATATCAATTACACTCACAAGTCAAGTAAATGCTAAACTAATCAACTAACTAAAATTATAGTACAAGAAACTAAGAACAAGAACAAATTGCCCCCCAAGAGACAACTAGCATGAAGTAATTAGTTAACCAAGCAACCCATATGAACTTTCTAACACTAGAGTGAATTAGGGTTCTCAAAATTTTTCAAGGGTAGTGTGTCATTCTAGGGTAGTTACTAATCAACTATCCAATTGAGGTTTATGTCCATGCATCATATAATAGTAGTGTAAGAAAACTAACAATCATAGGGAGATGATGTTAGGACTCATACCGTATTAGATGGTCATGGATGATATATGGTGTGCATAGGGGAACTATACCTATCTCCTCCTATCTAGCCTTAGGAGGATCAATTGTCAAGAGGATATGTAATCCTTGGCCTAGATCAACCCTAGTCTATCTTTCTTATCTCTAATCTCCTCAACTACTTGGTGGCATATGGTAGTATAAGGAATATGAGAAGGGTGATCCACTTCCTATTATTCCCTATCCAAACTCTAGATATGATCCTTGGTAAGAGAGGGAGAGGAGAATCATGGTTAGAGTCTTATGTCTCACACCTATAAGTAGTGTAATTGAGTGATGTAAGGGAATAAGGGAAAACTATCTAGGGTTTCTCTAAGGTACTGAGCACTTTTCCTATTGAAAAAGCCTAAAATCACTCTTTTATATATGCCTTTGGTGATTCCTTAGCTCAAACACCAAAGCAAGAGGTAGGGAGTGACAAAAAGAATGAAAAACCACTAATGGTAATATATAAAGTTTTACATGAAAATTCCCCAATTATAATATCTTAGTAACATGTTTTCCCCCATACAACCCACCAAAAACGTTTTAGTACAAGAATGATCAAAAGAAAGTGGAGAAGAAGATAAAAATGCCATGAATGATGATGAAGGATTCTCCTTCTTCATCTGTAGCTAGCACTCCTCCAAAGGTGGGAAGCATAGAAGTATGGATGGAAGTTGTCAAAACCCTATTAAAATATGTTTTTGGTTGATGGGAGCTGAAGTGGTAGGTGGTAGTAGATTGGTGATAACATCAAATTTCAGGGATTTTACATGCCTATTTGTCCTCATCTCTCTTAACATTTTAGGTTTTATATTGATAAATCTCATTTTCAATTACAGTGTAGTAATACTTCCTTACTTATATTTCTCATCTTCTTTTAGGAAAAAGGCTAACACCTGACATTAACATCGACTAGAGATTGATGACCCATTAGATGGCCTAAGGTAATGTAGAAGGGTTTGTGAAGGAGAGCCACTAGTCACACATCAATGGAATCCCCTTCATCTACCCAACACTAACAAGAATTAGGACCTAGGATAGCCATCAACCATGCACAGATGCAATCCCACCTTCAACTCCAATTCCAGTGCTCGTATAGAGCTTGACACCCAAATGTCCATCAAACTCATTGATACCATGCTCAATGCTCACCATCAGACTATTTCCCAAAGCTTAGGAAGATCAACACCTCAATGACTGAGCTGATCAACACCCCAACAACTGGATAGATCAATCGTTGTTTCATGAGAATTTGTCATGTCCCTGGATTTTCAACACCTTGACCACATGTATGATGTCTAAATTGAAACCCTTACCTTAGTAAGAATCTCAATTTCAATACCACACACTAGGGTCAAAAGAAGGAAATTAGAGGAAGTTAGAAGGAAAAATAGTAGCTCAGGCACTTGAACAAGAACAAAACATAATAACATAAGATCACTATTCAACATATAATCACAAAATGTATAATTAAAAATTGATATTTATCGATTGAATGATAAACTATTACATATATCCATACTACCTCTACAATAGGACCTTGTAGACAATAGGTCCACCTGTACATCTTCTTGCCACACAACTCCCACCTATCAAGGCATTCCACATTGTATGTCCACATCACCTAAATAAGATATTAGAAGGGTACACATAAACACAATATACTAAAATATTGTGCTGAGTACTGTACGCGATTCATATACCTATTGTATACTATGATGTGGAAATAATATAAATCTAGAACATAGAAGTAATATGAGTAAAAAGCACATTATTGAAACAAGACATTCATTATAAAATAGAACACAATTTGGACACATTTTCCATTATATCATCCATGCATTAGCTACCTAAGGGAATATTGCAGCATCTTGGCTCCTTAGAGCTCAAGACACAAGGCCTTAATCTATTACCAAAGAGTTAGATCATTGTATAGCGAAATCTGGTATCAAAGAGAATGATCACTATAATGACCTCACTTTTCAACATCCCCCAATTAAGAAGGACCTTAAGGATGAGTGCCATTACCTAAAATCCCCAAGGATCCAGATTTTACCAAATAATAAATAAAAACAAAGAATTTCATTTTTTTCAAAAATATTATATACAAATTTTGAAATGATACTCCTCTAAGGAGTTACATGAATTTCTTATATTATAAGTATACAAATTTATAGAAGTATCTATCTAATACTCCTTTAATTTTCTTTATGTCTTTAGTGGATTTCATCTAGATCATCAAGCCTTGATATCTTCATGTGTAGCTTTTACCTAAAATGGCATGAAACAAAATGCGGTTCAATATGTTGCTATAGTGTGTAGGTAGGATGCATGCAAAAGTGTGCAAGTACATAACAACATATAACCATTCAATTACTTTCAAATAAGAACAATCATTTTCTTCACATAACATATTTTTTTGTGACACTCATAGTGACATTATAATTGAATGGAATTTAAATAAACATCCAACAATTTATTTAGTCAATCTTCAAGAAGTCTTCATCAAACACAAGAAAACAATATTTTAGGTAGTCATAATCGTAACCACATACCTCAATGTAGAATTCTACTGATCATGCAACCATACTTTAGGTACTTTAAGCATACAATCCAATCAAGCAAGCAAAGATGAATCCAAGCAATCTATATTTAATCTACATGGATATATATCATAAAGTATCACCATCATATTATTCAAATAAAATCCTACTCGACCATTAACCTAGGGTTTAGGGTTGTCTCATGTTTGGGTGAGGAATAAGGGTACACACCCTACTTCCACTGCACATTAATAACTAGGTACAACCCTTAATTATTTTATTCATCATATCCTTTCATTATGAATACTTAATTCTTGTTAAGTTCATTAAGATGATCACACGTTATGATATTTGTTTTTACAAACCTAATTAATGATGTATATGGGTAATCACTTTTGAGACCCTAATAATCCATCATCATGATCATCATTATCTTAGACTCCTATTGTTTTCAACAATATCATTGTATAACATATTCTCAGAGCATTTAAGGTATTTGACATGGTAATACACAAATATACAATTTTTATGTACTAACCACTTACTAATCATGTATCCAAGATACTCTTGAAATTGGGAAGTAATTAGGTCTCAATTATATTTTATTCATGTTCTACACATTTTCTTGATCAATTTGGTATATACTTTGACTATCATTTGATTTACCAACAATAATCTATGATATTGTAAACTAACCTTATTTGAGCTTATAGGAGTCTGACATGTCTTTTTATATCCAGGAATACAAAGAATTTTGAGAAAAAACATCTTCACACTCGCACCTTACACGTGTATGTAAGGGTAGAATTTTCCTTAATTTACGAGTCTTCTTCTTTCTCATGAAGGAGCCTGATCGCGGCTATGGCGCTCGACCATCGGGTCAACTGCCTTGACCCTTGAGACTTCAAGATAGGATAAGGTTTGACAACCCCTCACATACCTTCAACAAAATAGAATAGACCCCATCTGTGGTCAACAATGGCCAAAAACTAGATAACCCACCAATTAGGTCTGACGTGGGGCTACTAGGAGTCTATGTTGGAAGGGTAAAGCTCTTACCTGTATTCCCTTAGACATGCTCACAATTGCCCCTCCTTCTGTAGGTGTGCTAGCTTCTCCACCGGCCATGGGTTCTCCAGATCTGGCTCTACCCTCTTGGAATATCCACATAGCGTCATGGAAGACTTCCTCAAAGGTAGTCTTCTCAAGGGAATTATAGGGTTAGGGGAGAGGAAGATGATGAAGAGAGAAGAAGATGGGGCATTTGTTTCTAGTGTAGGGGTTGTATATGGTCGCAATAGCAAGGGTGGAGCAGCCTGATCTCTATCTCTTCGAGGTTGATAGGTCGGTCGACATTATGGCACCGTGTCAGATAAAGGAATCCTATCCTACCAAGGAAGAACATATACGTGTTGTAAAAGAGGCACGTCCAAGATTGAGGGCCTTTAGTGTTCCATCTTGACCTTTAGTGTTCCATGCCATCTTTAAAAAAAAAATTGGCGATTCATTCATCCCGTCGCCTGGGTTTGAACTCTTGACCTCTCGATCATACAACACAACTTTTACCACTCGGGTGCCACTTCATTGGAAGTGTTCCATTCCATCTATGTACATATTTATACATTATTAGGAGTGTGGATCAGTGGGTTGGTTGGAAAGTTTGTACATAGTTAATAAGGTATCTCATTTAGGAATTAATTATATATATTCCCCTTGATTTACCTTACATTAAATCTCTTGGCTTTTATTCTAATAGATCTAAAGGTCATGAAAGGACACAACAACATTTTTATTTTAGGAAATGAAAAGCCATTAAGGAATACACATAACTATGCGATACACATTGGATAATTTGATGATTAAACTTATCTTGAATTCTAGATTATTCTTTATTTCTCTCTTTGATATATATCCTTATTTCAGAGAAAATTATTAATATCTTTCCTAAGTCATTTCTAATGTGTCACATTTATTGGGGTATCTTTCATTATAAATTTTTTGCTATTTGAGCATTTATTTTAAACAATTATCATTATCTCATGATATGTCCTTTTTTCCCATTTTCTAGAATTCTCTTCTTTTACTTATTATTTTCAAGTATACCAATAGTCATGATAAGATATTATTGTTTGATGCCTCAATATTTGTGTTGCCATTCACAGTTAGATAACTACTCCATCAATTATCTAAAACACCACATACCCTATTTTTTTTGAAACTTGCATATTATCTCATATTACAATTACCCAACATGCCACAAGGCCTTAATCCTTTATTTATTCATGCAAACCTTTTATTTCTTTAATTTATACCACAAGGACTTATTTGCAAAGAAAAATAGTATGGTGAGCCTCACTTCAGCCATGGATTGCACCCATGACACAATGAGGATGGTTTATTATTCCATCAATAAAACCATTGGAGAAATTACTTATCAATTCATGCCTAATATGTTTATAATTCAATGTCATCAAAATTGAGGATATTACATTATAATATTGTATGATTTTAGGCCTCAGATAAAAAGATCTTAAAAGGAATGATTGGACTATCCATGTCACCAAGGTGCACCACCTTTATAGGGAGCCCATTATTAAAGAACTCTATGGTTATGCATGCTCAACCCATAGTAGTACTAGGATGGGTTACCATTTAGGAAGTTTATCCTGACTTATACGTGAGTGAGGACAAAGTGAGAAGTTAACTCTAGTGGTGGTCTGTGGGGCCAATCTGTTGGGTTATATGGGAGACAGAGAAGGCAGTGGAAATAATTTTTTTTCTTCTCCCCAAACCCGGATGTAAAGGAATCACGTCAACGTCTATACAGTAAGAAGGATGGTTTGTAGAGGCGTACCTTGTCCCGAGGCTTAGTTGGCAACATTACCTCACATCTAGTCCGGTCTTCACCTCCGATCTTGGACAATGTCTGTGCAACTCCTGGTTGCATCTGGACGAACAACTCCTGGTCACACCCGGACTGTCGGGATTGACAGCTGTCCTCTAAGCGACAGAAGTCTCCCGCCTCTGAAGTAGTCCACACGAACCACCTGGAACTCCGATCGCCTTGTCGCACAAGGCACCGAATGGAGTCGTAACCTCCTGTCGACGTACTAGTCACCGACACACTCTCCTGCCACTAGTCACTTTTCTGCAGTTGTCTTTCCCTTGTTGTTCCTCCCTAATTGGGTAGCACTTGCTTGGGCTCTCTCGTTTACCACAACCAGAGAAAAAGACAACTTTATAGAGCAACTGGTGTTCCGAGTTGTTGTACCTGAGAAGCCCCCAGTACCCCTATATATATAGGAGTGTCATGGGACATGGTTCTCTAACCCGTGCAATGCGGGACTAAAGCAGGAGTAGTGACAAAAGCAGGAGTAGAAGGGTTTCAGATTTTCCACAAAAATAACCAATTGTGCAACCTGAACTGATCCTTTCAAGCATGAAATGGTCTGTTGGGGACCTGAGACGATCGGTTCATACCTGAACTGATTGGTTGGGATACCTGAAACAATCAATTCACTTCTGAACCGGTCGGTTCGCCCTGGTAAGTTCCCGATTGACTTTTACTATTTTGTTTCGAATTGATCCAAATACCAATCCTTGTTCCAATCAAATTGGACAAGTGAAATGAAAAGAAATTTCTTACCAATCTGACTTTCCCAAATTGCTCCGTTGGACCAGTTGACCTGATCAGTTTAACCCTTGAACCGGTCGGTTCATCCTGTCCTGAGCTGATCGACTCACCAACTGAGTCGATCAGTTCACCAAGCTGTGCCAATCAGTTCATCATATGAGCCGATCGGTTGGGAGTGTAGACTGTTCAAAATCATTCAATTGAAGTTTCAATTAATATGATACTCTAATCAATATGTACAACACCCTGAACATTATGATACTGAGCTATCAATTGATTGATTATTTAATTGAACTACTAAACTCCTTTAGTAATCAATCTGAACACCGTTTGTGGATAAACTCCTCTTCCAGGTTAAATCCTATGTGTGTGACCCTATAGGTCCAATTTCACGTTGGCAATGAAAGTCAATAACACTTATGACTTCACAAGAAAAGAGCGGTGCCTAGTCGCACATCAGTGCTACCCAAGTGAAAAGGAAAGTTGGAGAAAAACTTTCAATCCTACAATCCGTGAATGTTGTTACAATGAATGTATAATTCCTTTGTCACTGATATCCCAAATGAACTCAAGGCATGTAACCGTCATCCTGTCAACATTGATTCACTATCTTTATATTAGAGTAGATTGGAGGAGATATGTATGACATCAATATCACATACTGATTCACACATGCATGTGCACACCTATCTAAATCCTACTCATCAAGTGGCCATGGATATCAAACTCCCTCTGGAGGGACAAATCCCATATCTATCACTCACCCCTCAAAAGCCCCATGTGTCAAAGCCACCCAATCATCACCTTTATAACAACCCATGTTTCAGGACTGCGTTTGATGATGCCAAAGTGTACCCAACGACATGTGCTGAGTGTAGTGATTTCAGGTCAAAGAATCACACTCACCACCATCACTGTGAGAACTGACTGTGACTACCATGCCATGGTTCCATGTGTCAAACTCACGGTGGGTCTGTCCGGTACACTTGTTCTCTAACAAGTACCTATGTGTTTGGTTTGATATGTCCATATCATTACTAATGAGATTCTTTCATCAACCAACACCACAATCTAGTCTTGTGTGTCATTGCTGTCTATCTACCTTCCACAATGACATCTGACTAGGGACATAATAAGAATGTACAAACTCTTAGCATCCATACGATCTCATCATTTAGGTCCTTAACATGAAAGCATACATCATTAGTATTGTCATTCTCTAGACATTCAATCTGTTCTATCATTATATCATATGACTGAACCAGAAAGAATTAGAAGCTTGCCTTTGATGTTTATCAAATCAATCTAAATGTATCCCACCAATCATCCCATGATTGGGTCTCATGGCATACATACCAACAAACTCCCACTTGCACTGCGAGCCAATCACCCTTAAATCATATTCATAGTGATTTTCAAACATGTCCCACATGTTACTATGCTCTAGTGCTTACGCAGTGAGTTATGGAAACACCTTGCCAAAGTTAGTATTAAGTACATGTCTCTCATCTCTTCGCTATACGTCACATGTATGAGATGGAGTTGCCGTAATATGTGATCTAGTATTCCTTTGCTAACCTTTATCCACATCGAATGACCAAGCATTCCTTACTTGTCATCAATGACCGGAATAACTACAAGTTCATCTCATGAACTTCCAGATCCATATAGTATCCACTAATGTTCTCTAACACACAAATACTCAGCATTTCCTTTTAAAACAACTTTATTGGAACGTTTCCATTTATCAACAAACATTCACATTTATATATCCCATATGTATTTTGCGATTAATTTTCTATCCCTTTCGGAAGTTTGTATCAATGTAACTCTTTACAGTGAACCCTTCCTTATTTCCATAGAACTAGTACTTCTCAAGTACTTACCATGTTCTCATGGTATTCTAGTAACCCTTACTTGAACAAGATAGACATCCACTCGCCATGTCCCACATATGAGTTATCAGGATGAGCATATCATATTGTCATGTCCTACATACAAGATGATGAATGCATTTTGTTCTTGCTATGTCCATACATGCAAGATGGTGGGATGATTACATACATGATAGATCCATATCTATTCTTAGTGTTCCCATTCTTCATAAGAATTGGACACTTGGTCTTGGGATACAAACTCCATGTTACATGGACACGTTTTCTCCCATTGAATCTGTGTATACTGAACCCTTCAGTAAAGATTCCCAATGTATGCTCTCTCTTTTCTAAGTCAAGAGGTTTTCAAGAACTATCTCTATAGATCTCTATTCCTATCACATAGGAAATGTCTCTATCTTCCCTAAAGATGATTTCCACTCTGGATTTCCATTCTAGAACATTTCCATTTCACATCAACATGTGGAATGTAAATACGCTCCCACTAAATCACAGATCCCTTCTTTATCTTTGACATATCAGTCAAACCCTTTGACCATATTATCAAAGTAAAGATCCCAGTTCTGAGTTACTTATAGTTAATCAATCACATTGATTAGTCCATTGTAACTTATATACTTCATTTGCATTAATGGATTCATAAACCTTATAGGTTGTGTCACATACACATCCTTGTTTTATTCCTCATAGGAATGTGGTTTTAGAATCTGTATGCCAAATCTCTTTGTCATTAAGTTACAATCAACAAGCATCATCCTTCTCAAAATGTTATCCATGTGTCTTAATGCTTAAGACTTATTTGCACTTATGGATTTCATCCCAATGGGTGCTACCATCAAGGTCATACCTTATGGTTTACATGGAAGTCATTTAGGATGCAATGGTCATAAACCATAACTCAAAATCTGATTCCTCATATTCATCTAGATAGTTGACTCATCACATGACCAACTCATCACATAGATAATCGACGTGTATCTGTCAAGGATATAATAACTCACAACTCCTTGTGATTCTTAATATCCTTTATTAGTGTGGGGTATTCATATTTAAGTAGAAATTAGTTATTTGATAATCAACCTCTAACTCCTTAGAGTATGACTCCTTCTTGATTTAGACATCACCATGCCTTAATCATGAGTTCACTATGATACACTATCATAATCACTCATAAGGTTCTCAAACATTCGGTTTAAGTATTTTTATGCCTTGATCACATCAAGAATTAATAATTTTAACAAATTTTTACTTCATCTATGATATTCTTGAATACTTCAAGATATTCGTATTGGTATTTCTCTAAACACCATTTGAAGTATTATCATTTGCTCCAATAGGTATGTAAATACATCACATGTATTATACCTAATAGGACAATCATTCTCCCACTACCACTAGTAAAGATTGATTATGTCCAAGAGATTCATGTCTCTTACTGGTTCTCTAACCAAAAGAGTCTATATTTATCCATCATATGGATACTAGAAATGAATTTCTCATGATTTATGCTAATTTGATTGTTTGAGTTATCAATAACTTTTAGGTATCATTTTATCTTATGCATACCAAGTACCACAAGAAAAACAAGGCATTGCCACAAAGATCATATCTTTGAAATTGAAACATCAACTATATTGATAGCCATCTTGTCACTACAAGATGCAACAATAAAGTGTTTCTATTGGGAAATTGAAATAGAAGTTCTCAACTCTATTTTGTTCCCTTTAGGCTAAAATAAACTGAAAGGTACTCCTATCTATGGCAGCAACACTTGCTCCAATGATGGGTACTCCTTTCTTGGTCCTTTCGTAAAGGCCATCACTACTTTGTAGATCTTACATATCATATATGTCAGATCTTTATCTTGGTATCATATACCTCAGAAGAGATTCATTTCATGATACCTTAGGTGGAGATCTCCATCCCCTCCTTCATCTTCTTTTGTTCTTCCAGATATAGAGGGAAATTCCCTCATACACCCTTTCCCCATGTGCCTTGAGGCTGAAGATGACTTGGGCTACTAGCTAGCATCAGAACCCTTCTTAGCTTTGCCTTTGTCCTTGCCTTTAAGACTTACCCTTCATTGATCACATCAAACATTAGGGTTTGTCTTTCTTCATCTTTGCCTCTACTATCCTTATGTACAAAAATTCTGTCAACACTTGTCAAAGTTGTTTATGTTGTAGTTCATCAAGAACAGTATGATTGTCGCAAAATTTGCATTATCATACCAATAGCCAACTCTTGGCTCAGAGGGAATGCTTCTTAGTAAGGTTTTTCCACATATCCAATCACATTGAGTGTCTGAATACCTTACTGGATCTCCTTTTTTCATGACATACTAGGACAATATCTTGGAGACATCAAATGTTTCATGTTGTCTCTGCAACTCATAGTTCAGATAACACAACATTAAAGCACTCCACATCAATGGCATCCTCGGTAAGCACCCATAAGCATACTATCAGCGATTGGTGTGACAGGATCGAGTTCATCTGGTTCTAGTATAACTAGGACTTAGAGCTTTCACTCTTTGATTGAGAACATTTCTCAATGTCCTAACTAGTCGTGGAATTATTCCCATTTAATTTGTTGGTCTCAAGGACCGATCGCAAAATAAAGTGATTATTGTTGATTAGCCATTTATTGTTCAAAAGGAAAAATATGCAATTTAGTCCAAAACTCAATTTTGACATATTTGATTGATTTGAAAGGTTGATGATATAATTAGGCCTTTAATTAATTATCTCTCCCACTATTTTAGTTCAAATTGATAGCCCTCACCATCAATTCAAAAGATTGCAGCGTATAATCTTCTAGTGGGTCAAGATCCATATTTCATCAAGTCATCAGTCAGCTTTGGTTGATTGCCCACAATCTTGACTATTTAGGTAGGCCATCATGCCAATTGCATCATATGCAACTCTTGATGAATGAACATGTGCAACACCTTGCCATGAACATTCCTTGCCTTTGGGCTTAGATACTCTAAGAATCACCAGTTAAGTCTATCCCAAAAGCCGACACGGTAAACATGCACCCTGCTTTGGCAGAACCTGCATGTCTATCTTTCCCACTTCCGCAAGATGGATGACACACCACGCTTTGGCATAACCTACGCTTGGCCGATCGAATTTTTTATGTGTGTCACTAATGGAAGGCGTATAAGACTTAATATTTAGATGAGGGATTTGGTTTTATAGGTACATATACATATCCAATCACCACAGTACATAGTACGTATCATATACATGCTATATCCCATAGAAGTACATGAAAAATGATAAAAGCAATGATTATGGCCATCCTAATGTGATTCTTTGAGCCAAGAGGAATCACGCTCATCTAGGTCTACATCATATGCAACCTGTACAAGATGAACTCTGTGCTTTGCCTTTTTGGGCTTGATCAACTCATCTCCATGATTTATCGACTCGCCATCAGGCCAATCGGTTGGGTGCCACCAGCCGATCGATTGGCTCATCCAACTGATCGGTTTTCCTGGTTGTCGTGCATCTCCTCATGGCCACCACCCGCTCGTCTTGCTCCTCGAACTGGTCGTCTGGAATGCTAATTGATCGGTTCATGCCTTGAACCGATTGTCTCAGTTGTCGTCAGGTTGTCCACCGTTCTTTGAAATAATAGAAAATAAAAGATCTATCCTATTTACATTTGAATTGATAAACCTTGAGTTACATTCGGCAGGAGCAAAGGTAGGAAAAAAATCTGGAGTTATCTCGAGTTAAATTAAGAAAAGGAGGTAGGGAATCGGTGCACAGACCGAGATGCAAGCAACAACAATCAACCACACACATATATAGGATTTATTGGCCATAACCACGCTATACATCCACCACAAAACTCATTTAAGGGTGACGCGTATCGAGTGCATTCATATTACATATCATATATGTATATTGGGATTTGTAGATTTAGGATTGGACATGCATAAAGCCAATTTTATTCGCATCGTATGCAATAAATTAAGGTGACAAACCAATATCGATCATATTGATAATCCTAAAGTATGGAGTAGTTAACCTCACTCTGATACCACTGTTGGGTTTTATGGGAGACAAAAAAGGCAGCGAAAACAAATTTTTTTTTCTTCTCCCGAAACCCAGAACTAAAGGAATCACGTCAACGTTTATATAGTAGGAAGGATGGTTTGTAGAGGTGTACCTTGTCACAAGGCTTGCTCGACGACATTACCTCGCAGCTAGTGTGATCTTCACCTCCGATCTTAGATGGTGTCTATGCAACTCCTGGTCGCACCTGGACTAACAGCTCCTGGTCACACCCGGACTGTCGGGATTGACAACTGTCCTCCAAGCGGCAAAAGTCTCCCGCCTCTAAAGTAGTCCACACGGACCACCTGGAATTCTGATCGCCTTATCCCACAAGGCACCGAGAGGAGTCGCTCCCTCCTATCAGCGTACTAGTCACCGAAACACTCTCCTGCCACCAGTCGCTTTTCTGTAGTTGTCTTTCCCTTACTGTGCCTCCCTAATCGGGTAGCACTTGCTCAGGCTCTCTCGATTACCACAACCAGAGAGAATGATAACTTTATAGAGCAACTAGTGTTCTGAGTTATCGTACCTGAGAAGCCCCCAGTACCCCTATATATAGGAGGGTCATGGGACAGGGTTCTCTACCTCGGGCAATGTGGGATCAAATAAGGAGTAGAAGGGTTCAAGATTTTCCACAAAAACAACCAACTGCGCAACCTGAACCGATTGTTTCAAGAATGAAACAGACGGTTGGGGACCTGAGCCGAATCGATCGGTTGGGACGCCTGAAATGGTCGGTTCACTTCTGAACCAAAAAAGTTTGCGGCCCTGGTTAGTTCCCGATTGACTTTTACTCTTTTGTTTCAAATTGATCCAAATACCAATCCTTGTTCCAATCGAATTGGACAAGTGAAACGAAAAGAAATTTCTCACCAATCTGACTTTACCAACTTACTCGGTTGGACAAAGTTCAGTCAATCAGTTCAACCCTTGAAATGGTCGGTTCATCCTGTCCTGAGCCGATTGACTCACCAACTGATTCGATCGGTTCACCAAGCTGAGCTGATCAGTTCATCATATGATCCGATCGGTTGGGAGTACAGACTGTGCAAAATCAATCAATTACAGTTTCAATCAATCTGATACTCTAATCAATTTGTCCAACACCTTGAACACTATGATAGTGAGATATCAATTGATTGAGTGTTTAATTGAACTACTAATCTCCTTTAGTAATCAATCTAAACATTGTTTGTTGATAAACTCCTCTTCTAGGTTAAATCCTATGTGTGTGACCCTACATGTCCCATTTCATGTTGGCAGTGAAAGTCCATAACACTTATGACTTCACAAGCAAATAGCGGTGCCTAGTCGCACATCAGTTCTACCCAAGTGAAAAGGAAAGTTGGAGAAGAACTTTCAATCCTACAATCTGTGAATGGTGTTATAGTGAATGTATAATTCCTTTGTCACTGATATCCCAAATGAACTCAAGGCATGGAACAGTCATCCTGTCAATATTCATTCACTTTCTTGATCTCAGAGTAGTTTGGAGGAGATATGTATGACATCAATATCACATACTGATTCACACATGCATGTGCACACCTATCTAAATCCTACTCATCAAGTGGCCATGGATATCAAACACCCACAGGAGGGACAGATCCCATATCTATCACTCACCCCTCAAAAGCCCCATGTGTCATAGCCACCCAATCATCACCTTTATAACAACCCATGTTTCATGACTGCGTTTGATGATTTTAAAGTGTACCCAAGGACATGTGTTGAGTGTAGTGATTTCAAGTCAAAGAATCACACTCACCACCATCATTGTGAGAATTGACTGTGACTACCATGTCATGGTTCCATGTGTCAAAATCACGGTGGGTCTGTCCGGTACACTTGTTCTCTAACAAGTACCTATGTGTTTGGTTTGATATCTCCATATCATGACTAATGAGATTCTATCATCAACCAACACCACAATCTAGCTCTGTGTGTCATTACTGTCTATCTACCTTCCAAAATGACATCTGACTAGGGACATAATAATAATGTACAAACTCTTAGCATCTGTATGATCTCATCGTTCAGGTCCTTAACATGAAAGCATACGTCATTGAGTTCTGTCATTCTCTAGACATTCAATCTATTCTATCATTATCTCATATGACTGAACCAGAAAGAATTGGAAGCTTAGTTTTGATGTTTATAAAATCAATCTAAATGTATCCCACCAATCATCCCATGATTGGCTCTCAGGGCATACATACCAATAGACTCCTACTTGCACTGTGAGCCAATCACCCTTGAATCATATTCATAGTGATTTTCAAACATGTCTCACATGTTACTATGCTCTAGTGCTTACACAGTGAGTTATGGAAAAATCTTACCAAAGTTAGTATTAACTGCATGTCTCTCATCTCTTCACTGTACGTCACATGTATGAGATGGATTTTCCGTAATATGCGATCTAGTATTCCTTTGCTAACCTTTAGCCACATAGAATGACCAAGCATTCCTTACTTGTCATCAAGACCGGAATAACTATAAGTTCATCTCATGAACTTCCAGATCCATATAGTATCCACTAATGTTCTCTAACACATGAATACTCAACATTTCCTTTTAAAACAGCTTTATTGGAACGTTTCCATTTATCAACAAACATTCACTTTTATATATCTCATATATATTTTGCGATTAATTTTCTGTCCCTTTTGGATGTTCGCATCAGTGTGACTCTTTAGAGTGAACCCTTCCTTATTTCCATAGAACTAGTACTTCTCAAGTACTTACCAAGTTCTCATGGTATTCTAGTAACCCTTAGAGAGACATCCACTCATCATGTCCCACATATGAGTTATCAGGATGAACATATCATATTGTCATGTCCTACATACAAGATGATGAATGCATTTTGTTCTTGCTATGTCCATACATGCAAGATGATGGAATGATTACATACATGATAGATCCATATCTATTCTTAGTGTTCCCATTCTTCATAAGAATTGGACACTTGGTCTTGGGATACTAACTCCATGTAACATGGACAAGTTTTCTCCCACTGAATTTGTGTATACTGAACCCTTCAATACAAATTCCCAATGTATGCTCTCTCTTTTCAGGTCAAGAGGTTTTCAAGAACTATCTCTATAGATCTCTATTCCTATCACATAGGAAATGTCTCTATCTTCCCTAAAGATAATTTCCACTTTGGATTTCCATTCTAGAACATTTCCATTTCACATCAACATGTGGAATGCAAATACGCTCCCACTAAATCCCAGATCCCTTCTTTATCTTTGACATATCAGTCAAAACCCTTTGACCATATTATCAAAGTAAAGATCCCAATTCTGAGTTGCTTGTACTTAATCAATCACATTGATTAGTCCCTTGTAACTTATACACATCATTTACATTAATGGATTCATAAACGTTATAGGTTGTGTCACATACACATCCTTGTTTTATTCCCCATAGGAATGCAATTTTAGTATCTGTATGCCAAATCTCTTTGTCATTAAGTTGCAATCAAAAGGCATCATCTTTCTCGAAATGTTATCCATGTGTCTTAACACTTAAGACTTATTTGCACTTATGGATTTCATCCCAATGGGTGCTACCATCAAGGTCATACCTTAAGGTTCACATGGAAGTCATTTAGGATGTAATGGTCATAAACCATAACTCAAAATCTAGTTCCTCATATTCATCTTGATAGTTGACTCATCACATGACCAACTCATCACATATATAATCGAGGTGTATTTGTCAAGGATATAAGAACTCACAACTCCTTGAAATAGCAGTTCTCAACTTTATTTCGTGCCCTTTAGGCTGAAATAAATTGAAATAAATTGAAATAAACATTTAGGCTGAAATAAATGTAAATGTCTAGTATAAGATTGGAACTCATGACCTTAAGTACAACAACAAGCATGTTAACCACTATACCAAGTCAAGTTTAGTGTTTTATTGTGTCAAAGACAATATATATATAGCAACTATATTCTGCATGTGTTGTGAAAAATGAGCAATGAATACACAAGGATTTGAACTTGAGACCTCTTGGATATGGTTGCAGCCACAAACCACTCCCCCAACTCTATATTTGTGACTAGTATTTGATATAAATAATATATATTATCAATATAACATTACAGATATATGTATATGTAATATATACACATTATCTTTTTAAATTTGGGGGGGGGGGGGCGTGGCCCCTGCCCGCCCCCTTGGGATTTCCCCTGACTATATATATATGGATAATTAAGAAAGGTAATATATAAGGACAACTATTTCAGCCAATATCATTTGCCAAGTGTTTTGTACACGTATAATACAACCATACTAGGTAGTAGGCCAACTAAGAGGTAAAAGTGTATCTTCAACTAAGACAATCTAATCATCACATTCATGGGTCCACTCTATCACATCATACACACCTTAAAGAGACCTTGTCCTCAAAATTAAGCAAAAATTCTAGGCTATCATATCCTTCACATCTTATAGAAATTTCATCTTTGAAATTAGACCATCCTCTTACCCCAACAAGAAAACTAAAAGTTTTCATCTACATACATGGCATCACTATTAGTGTAACATTTCCAAAAGTAGGATCTATATAACTATATCCAAACCACACTTGGGAGGTTCTAGGCATTTAGGGTGAAATAATCACGTCATTGGGTTAAAACAAGGGTTTGGAAGAACGTACTAAGTCTTTAAACCTTTTATAATTTAGGATATGCATACTCATTTTCCAAACCCTTAAGATTCCAACATCATATATACATTTTTTATGAGGGAGTTAACTATAATTAACCCACTTTATTCATCTTGACCAAATCAAGGTGTCATCATCATTGTATATTGTTCTAATTATTAAAACTATATTGTACCTATCATTGACAACTAAAATTAACACTAGATTCAATATTTGTCATTAATACTATCTAATTTCACTTTCTCATATTAGGCTGTAAATTTCATTAAAGATTTGAGATGATATTTGCCATTTATTTCATGTTATCATAATTCATGCATATGACTAACCAACTACAAAGTGCTATATCAAAACATCACTCATGGTTTTCAATCTTGTCATATACTCATACATTATGTCTCAAGGTTATATCACAACATATTATAAATGTGTTTTGCTACACAAACTCATACAAAGTGGCTCATCAAACACATATCAAAACATTATGTTGTACAACTTAGGTTATCATAACCCTTACCTGATGGTAGTGCCATGCTCACTCTCTCTACCATCACTCAAGTCTATGAGTATCAAAAGAACTAGCTTTGTCTCCCATCTGTGGTCTAGGTTCTCAGGTATATCTCATTAACACAAATTATTAACTTTTCAAGATACAACCACTCGAACACAAACCAAACCAAAATGTAATATGAAATGCGCTTCAAATGTTCTCTACCCATGAAATATTCTTACCCAACCCTTTTTTTATTATAAACAACCCCTTAGAGTCCTATTGGAAACCACCAACCCGAGCATGAGACTTCACAATAAACAAGCATTAACTACCTCATCTAGGGTCATATGACTCTCTCTCCCTGAACTAGATGGTATGTACTCATATTCATATTCACATGTAAAAAATAGCCTCGCTCAAAGTCTAGGGGTTGGTCTTGCCAAGAACATCTATAATTCCACAAAGCTATATGAATCATGCATAAAGAAACTCAACCCATTCACTAAGGAGTAGCCTAGTTTTTGACATGCCATAACACACATATTTCATATTATTCAATCTTATAGTTTAGGTTCTATGAACTTCTCCCTGTGAGTCTCACTCTCTCTACATTTAACATTGAAACTAGTCTTAACATTCAGGCCCTATTTTGTAAAAGGGCTTGAGGCTTATACATACTCACAACCTTATCTTAACTTAACTTATCTTAACATAGAAAACCTATGTTCTTGCATCATTAAAACTAGTCTCAAAACCTCAAATCTAAACTTATATCCTCAAAGACAAACACTGGTCATCATAAAAAAACTTATCTCATTATATAAAACCTCGATCATATCGTATAAACTCATTTCATCAAGTCCATCTATCATGTATTACATCAAGGCTTTAGACATAAAATCTAGAACTACTCTCTCTTCTAGACTGATGTCACTCACTTTCACTTAAGTTGCATGACTACCTTTTACTCAAACATGTGTGGGGATATATTTTTGTATATAAATACATATATAATAAAATATTATATAGTTTTCTGTGATAAAACATGCTCCATAGAAAAACATTTGAGACTCAAGCCGATTGTAAACAAAACAAAATCAGCAAACCGAGTGTCCCACACATAGTAGAGAGTCTAGTTCCATTTCACCTAGTGAAAAGGATGAGAATAATGTGTAGATTGGTGTAGATACCCAAAACAAAGATGCATCATATGTCAAGGGTTTCTCTTCCCATGATGCACATCATCTACAAATAATTTAATGTCCAATACAACCACATTATGAGGAAAAAATGATACCTCAGGACCTACTATACAACAAGCACTGGTATAGACCTAGTTTTTAGACATCTAGGTTCTAAGCTACATGCTAGGTTAGATCTAGTATCTATAAGATGACTAATCTAACCCTAAAGATTTCAAGTATGGTTTTCTTTAGTTTTGAGTTTCATAATGAGCAATGCCAAGCTTTTCTATTGTTCATGATTAGATACCACCTGTGATGTCCCCAAAATTTCAACAACTTGACTGCACATGTGACGTCCAAATTGAAACTCCCACCTTAGCAAAAATCTCAATTTTAACACCACATACTAGGCCAAGAAGAAGGAATTCAGAGGAAGTTAGAAGGAAACAATAGTAGCACATGCACATGAACAAAAACAAACCATACCAACATAAGCTCACCACTCAACATATAATTACAAAAGGAATTATTACAAATTGATGTTAACATCAAATGATAAAATTTGTGGTTAACATATAATTACAAAAGGAATTATTTCATATGCACATACTACCATTTGTAAATCTGCTTGTCTCACAATTCACATCAATCAAGCTCATCCAAATCATACCATATCACCTAAAAAAGAGATTTCAAGTGGTATATGTCAATATAATATATTAAAATATTGTGCTGAGTATGCTACATGATTCATATACCAATCAAATACTATTATATGACAATAATATAAACATAGAACTTGTCAATCATATGAGTAATAAACACATTCTCGAAGTATATTCTTTAACAAAAGAGAAAACATATTTGAAGTACATTTTCCAGTATATCATCCATGCATTTTCTACTTAATATAATAATTCATCATCTTGGATATCAGGAGATCAAGACACAAGGGCTTATGATCTACTACCAAAGAGTTAGATTATTGTAAAATGTGATCAACTACCAAAGATAATGATCACTTTCCAACACTATGTTGCCAAAGATAATTATTGCTTTCATATAATGGAACAATATATTATGTTTCAAGTGTTCAAATATATATATATATATATATATATATATATATATATATATATATATTCAAGAAAGGTGACATATAAGAACAACTATTTGATCCAATAGCATATGCCAAGTATTTGTACACATATAATACAACCACACTTTATAGTAGGACAAGTAAGTAGTAAAGCGTACCTTTGACCGAGGCAATTTAATTATCATAGTCATGGGCCCACTATATTATGTCGATATCAATAGTGATGCTCCATATACATCCAAGGATGACAATTAGTCAAAATCTCATCAACTGATAAAGGCATTTTGAAGCCAAAACCTTGATGAAGTTTTTGTGAAGTACGCCTGCCACCATAGTTAGTAAAGTGCATGCATTGAGGAACATGCTTCAAGACTTGAGGCAAAATCAAAATTTCCTACACCTAGGAGCCTCATGTACATTAAGATTAACTATAAATAGAGGTGAACAACCTCCATTGAGAGTACCTTCTTCTACGTCATAAAGTGTTGCCCAATTCTAGACTCATCATTGACCATCAGAGGCTAAGGATATAAGTCCATGTCTCTTAATTAACTAAGTTTTCTTCCCATGGCCTTGAGGACCTTATTAAAGAAAATAAGGACTGATAGATCCATCATCGTCACCTCCATCACCATCATAGTGAAGAAGGATGTAAGGCCCCTAAACTTGCTTAATGAGTTGAATAAGCTTAGTTATCATAATTGAATTCTTATAACCCAAATATGACCTTGTGACATGCTTTGAAATCATACTACAAGCTTACATTTCAAATTTGGTCCAATTTGGACACTATTTGAGCAAGTTATGCAATTTTATGCACATTTGGGACTTGTATACAATTTACCCAATTGAGAGACTTTCTTTGCAATTTATCATTTTCATATGTTCCCTGTATATTTTGTCATCATTGTTGATCTTTTTGAGCCATGGGGCACCTATTTAAGCCTTGGTTTGAAGGTGTTTTCCTTAAGGGCATTTTAGGGTTTACCCCTTCATGGATGTGCTACCTTTAGTAGCTATCAACTAATGAATTATTTGATTGGCTTGGAAATTCAACTAAGGAAAGATAAGAAGGTCTATATAGATTGGTGGGGGATCTGCTTGTGTGTGTGCTTGTATATTGTTAATAGTTTAAGGCCATGGACACTTGGAAAGATACTAGAACTTTAGCTTTTTCTTTTTCTTTATCTTAAAGTTTCATGTACTTATCCCTTAGCACCCAAACGATCCATTTCCCCTCAACCACTTCCCTCCTTATACAAACATCATTCTACCTATGTTCTTATATAAACTTCTTATCCAAGGAAGAAGAAAAAGGGGATCTACTTGGAAAAAGAATCTAGGGTTGCAATGGACTTCATTTTAGGGTTTAAAAAGCTTCCTTCTCGTGATCTTGACCTAAAAGAGTAAGAATCCCCTTCTTTACTCCATTTATATCTTTGTTATCCTTCCTCATACCTTTCTCCAGGTTGTAACCTTTCTGTTACATGGTAGAAATTGCTCTAAATCTCTAAAAACCTACCATCCTTGCTCCTTATGCTTAGGGTTTGCTCATTTGATGAAGAAAGGTGCTAAATGGACGAGTTCACAGCTCATGCTTGAATTTTATACCCTACCTACTCATGTTGTCCTATGTTTTGGAGTTTATCTTCTAATTATAGAAAAGTTTTATAACTTTATCCACGTTTATTGCTTGCCATAAGATTGCTAGTTCATGTTCTTGCTTTTAAATGATGATCCATGAACTAAAAAGCAATGCTTGACTTGGATTTTAATTTTTATAATATTCCCTATTCTAGTTTTAGTTCTAGATGAACCTGTGATCATGTGTACATTATTCCTAAGGTATAATATGACTTGGATCAGGTTGGTTAGACAACCTATGGTGCTAAGCACCTATCAACCAATGGTCAATTTTAGGGTTTTAAGCCGATTTCTTCTATAAACCCATGACCCGATGATGGTACCATTGCAACCGTGGTGTTGTCTCCATGTCAACTGATGGTCAGGATCAAAGGTGTTAGATTATGGTGACAACCTATGGTCACCCCCTTAGGTCAGGTTTTGAATCAATTAGAAGTTTAATGATCAACCATTAAGTACCCTACTGATGTTATCAATCAATGATGACATTAGCTTAATATTTGATGTTGATTAATGAATATAGTGCTGATCTAACAACCTATGGTGATTTAATGGTCATTAATGATGGTGGATCATGTGTCTACAACCAATGGTGAGTTAATCATATGGTTTTAGAATCAATTAAGCCTTATACCAATGGTTTCTTGGGTCACTTAATGCAATGGTCGGACCTATGCTATAATTGATGGTTTTAACATATGAACTTGACCCAATGGTCAAGATCTAATGTGTATTCTTCCAATAAAGTGGAATGATGGATAATGTAATATGTTGGTCCTAATAATGTGATTTAGATGGTTTCCTTTAGATGATCAACTTAAGAACCTTATTCGTTGACAATGGATGGCTTGATTTAAATGCATAGTCAATTATGGGTTTTACCCTACTCTCAACAGAAACATTATTGTTGTTAATCAAAGGATGTCTAAGGTTATATGGTGAATTTTATAGATCACAACTCAATAACATAATAGATTATTCATTCAAGGTATTTACTTATGTTAACGACCAATGACTTTACCTTTCAACATTTCATGGTTAGAAGTTGATGCCTCAATATTTCCATTATTTTGGGTGAATCATGTAGTGTAATGTTATGATTCAAATGACGAGAATTTGATGGTTCAATGCCTTAAACTTGTAGTCGTACTCTTTCCCTCGTATGATTATGATTTATAATCACCTTAATGAATTAATGGGTAAACCTAATGAGGTATAGCTTGTTATACCTAGCTTTAATATAACTAAATGATGGTAATTGGGTATGAATAGTCCTTGAATGACTAATACAATCTTGGAGTACTCTGTTACTATTGTTGAAATCATAGTATGTATAACTTGGTGGTTACACCTTGATTTATGTGTGGGTTCATACTTGATAATAGTATGGAATGTGATGGCGATGGTTCACGTTATGCATCCATGATCCAATAGGGATGCCGTGAGTTAGGGTTTGGGTATGAGTGCTGATTAGTAACATTAATATAATTTATCTTGTTGAACCTAACTCTAATGCAAATAGATAAAGATGATTATTCATGTTTAACCTTCTTATATGATGGCATGATGGTGAAATAACCTCCTTAATATGATCATAACCTTAATGTGTTTATTGGTGGTTATCATAGCCACATGGTTGATACTATCTTATGCTAAATATGTGAATTATGAATATGATGAGGGTTAATCATATCTAGATTCCTTGCATATTGATGTAATAAAGGAATGTTCTTGATGTTAATATAACTCTGCTATGATTGTTTATGAATATCTCCTAGCTCATTAATGCAATAGTGTGTTGATCTGGTGCATTATATGTAAGTGATGTTGTTGAGCCTTGTTATAAGGCATGGAAAGATAATGATGATCTTACAGGGAATAGTATGATGGTCATAATGACCTTTGGGCATGGTTGAGCCCTGAATGAGGTGTAATCCTCTTGTGTTGATACCCTATGATATTATGAAAAGGATTTATATCTTGTGATAGTATGATTGTCTTAATGACCTTTGGGCACGGTTGAGCCCTGAATGAGGTGTAATCCTCTTGTGTTGATAAGGGTTGATACCATGTGATATTGTGAAAAGGATTTATATATTGTGATACTGTGATGACTAGTGTGGTCCCATGAATGGCAAGTGAATAGTACTATGTGATGATGAGATGAGAAATTATGTTCCACAAATTTTATATCTTTTAAAAGTTGTGATATATATGTGCTTGCTAGAAGTGAATTAGGGTTTGTATGTCCACTTGTTTGATGCATCCTTAATTCACCAAATTGGAATAACTAATAAAGTGCAACTCTAATCATGAAGTTCCCTGTACCGTAGAGCCATCTTTAGTGTCAGAACTTGCTGGATGGTGAAATTAGTATTCCTATGGGAAACTCAGAGTGCATACTGTTGAGTATGTGAGGGTGGCAAGTTGAGGATATATTGTTGTCATCCACAATGCATGTTGTGGAGGATGGATATGATCATGCCTCATACATATGATGTGATTGAGGACAATTGCGGTTGTACCTCAGATTTGAGGGTTTTGTATACCCTGGTTTCTAGTACCGTGACCTATGACAAGGGCAGACTAGTGGTTAGCATCTAGACTAGTGGTGGCAGCTTTGACTGATATGTCACTGCCTTTTTACTTGTAGTGATCGAGGGGAAGAGATCTCAGGATACCAACACTCCTAGATCTTGTACGGAACTGAATAGACCTTCACAATGGTCAGTTGGATTTTGAATGGTAGGATTCAAATTCCCTAGGGCATAATAAAAGATGTAAGACAACTATATATCATATCTATTTAGAGTTATACACCACGCCTCATATTGGATGATAACCCTTGTTTGCGTGCTTTTCATTGAGATCATGTATAGTACAATAAGAGATAATAAATATGCTTATGTTGTAGTTATGCTCATGTTGTAAACATACTTATGTTGTCAAATATACTGACACTCATAGTCAAGATGATGCTTCTAGCTATGTTTAATATTGCTAGCCATGCCTATGTAATTATAAATGGTTAAACTGCTAATCATTCCTATGCAGTTAATTGTGCTATGATGTTAGTTCTACTTATGATATAGATCTATTCACTTTATTTGAGATGCCAATATTGATAGCCATGTTATGTTACTAGACATATTCATGATGTCAGGGATGCTTATGCCACTAGATTGCTTCTGCTATTAGCATGGAGTATGATGATAGTCAGATTAATGACAATGATTGTTATTAGATGCAATTTGATGATATTTGAGTTGATATCTATCCAAAGAATTGGATTTATTTGTTATCTATATATGCATTGATGATCATACTTATTGTTAAGATTAATTGCTTAATCTATTTAGCATACTTGAACAGTTCAATATGTTCAATTGATTATTAAATACTCCAACTTCTTAGTTATCTACTATTTAAAATGTTGTAATCAATAAGCGTTGTTGGAACTTATATCTCTTCCTGGGACATGGGTCTCACCCTTGTGGTTCTCCACATATTTTTAGGTAATCAAAAGTGAGGAAAACAAACCTATGATAACAAAGAGGAGCTATAGTAATGAATCTGTGAAAAAGTTGATTAGATGTCTAGTGTGTCCTAGAGTCGTCCTTGTACTCTCAGGTTCGAGCGAGAAAAATTTGTATATGGTGTTTCAAACGAATCACACTTTTTTTAGCTTATTAATACTTATTTGTGTGGCATATATGAATATTGTTCCCCTGTGTGTATGTTGTGGCTAAGGCAGTAGAACAATTTACATCAAATTCTTGGCATAGTATGGATATAAGAAAGATGTTGGGCTCTTATGCAAATGTTTTTGAGTGGGTGCTGACGTTGAAATTGGTTTTAATTTACTCTTATTTTTGGGTATGTAATTAATTAGTGATTGATTGTGTTTTATGTTTTGAGTAATCTTGTTTAGTGTAATAGGTTCTCACAAAGGAGATCACCGTCAACCACTAGTACCTCTATAGTTACTATTTGTTGTAATTTCTTCGTTCTTTGTCATTTTGTTCACCCCTTCACCGATCCATATTGTATGGATTTTTCATGTGTTAATTAATATTTCATCTCTTTACCATGAGTGGATAGACCTTTTTATAGTGTTGGGAGTTTATGTTACTCTTCCAACATGTAAATATTCATATCCATTGATTTTTTATACTCTTAGCAATATTTATCTCCATACGCTTATTCTTTTATCTTTCACTTGCATGATTGTATACCATCTTGTGTTGTTTGATTTTTGATACCTCAGATTAGTAGTATTAGTCTTGATTTATAGTTATGGACTAAATGAATGATAATGTTGGAATACTAGATATAATTATCATATATTTTTTGTTTTTTATTGTATGTTTTCCATCTTGAGAGAAAGAGAGGGACATGCCTATGATCTAGATCTTACCTAATCTTGCGAGAAGAGGGAATAGACATTAATGATGATAGATCATAAACTAAGCTAAGGGTGTATGATGGGTTTAAGTATTGAATGTTGGTGAGAGTAATTAAGTGCTGAAACCCCACCCATGTTTGATTCATATATTTGAAACTTACCAAAAGGTATACATCCAATTATTTTTTTGTTAACTTAGACTTACGTTTACTTTTTGTTATCTTGTTCTATAATTTATGACTATTGTACCATAAGTGATGCTTCCCTATCCTTTTTTCTTAGATGTAACTATGATCCTATGAACTTATTACCCCTTGTCCCCGTGTTTGGCCCTATTTACTACAAGACCCCATATTATCATAGCATGCATCTAAGTATCAAGTTATAAATATAAAGTCTGATCACTCCAGATTAGCCTCTATTTTGAACTCAAGATCTTAGGTGATTAGTATTGTGGCCTCCAAGAGTAGTAAATAAGGTGTCAAGGTGGTAGTCCTCGACCCATATCCACCAGTACTGTACATAGAGTGGTCAAGTAAGTTTAGAGTTAAGTGCGGGTAGTTTGGTAAGTAGTTGTAACGAAAAACGTCATCATTAAGATAACAAGTGTCATTAACAATAATAAAACAAGCGGAAATGATCACTAACAACGGATTACCAAAAATCACTAAAAATTAAAACTTTTTCAAAGAGATCCATTCACAGGAAAACTCCTTAACCAAGAACCAAAGTATTTCAAATTAATCCTGGTTCACAAGTACACAACCTGTACCATTCCTTTTTAAGGATTACTACATTGACTACTCTATTAACAAATATACACAGGCAATATAAAACTTTGAGGCACTAAGCCAAAACTCAGATTGATACATTTAAAACTCCGAGGACCTGAGAGTACAGAGACGACACATAAGACTACTATCTAAATGACTTGATAGACAACATCTCCACCTGAGATCTCATTACTGTCCTTGTTTTTGTTGTTGTTGTTGTTGCTCTTTCTCTGTTCTAGAGATTTCCTGCCTTGCCTTCCATGCATACCTAAAAATGTTTCCCATGGGGGTGAGACAATTGAAAATTACCCCAGCGAGAGATATAACTCTCTGCCAAAAACATTGTTATTGCAGTTTATTAAATTAAAACTGAGCAGGGGTTACTTTTACATTATCAAGAAAAATGATTCATCATAGAACAGAATACGATAATCTCCAAATCTCAAGGAGAACATTGCATCTACCCATGGTAGATAAGTAATTCATCTGTCTACTTTGTAGAGAATATAAAGAAACATAAATAACATTTATTCACTAAGGAATGCACAAAGAAATGCAACATCAACCAATGAATTTCCATATTCAATCCTTAAGAAAACATGCTATACGGATGATTACATTTTACAATCACACTTAAGCTCTAAGGAGATGAGGTATACCGCTCATACTCCAATCGGCCATTGCAAAGTCGAAACCGGTACCATACAAGGTCAAAGGAAGAGTCGGATTCCATGACCTCATCCGTCTCGGTCAATACGAGATAACGAGCAGGACTGTGTCGACTGCTCAAAATAGCTATCCAGGGTATACTGGAACTTCTCTATAGAGGCAGTGTCAGCTGCTCTCTTTCTCTCTTTGCAATCATGAGATTTCATGTTTATCTCCATTGATCTAGCATTAATATTGGGAGATGTGTACATTAACTTACCCAATCGTCGGGTGATTCGTAATACATCCATCCCGACACAATCAAATGAGGATTGAGGGGGTTTCATGTTTACCTGCCATCAATTACCTCATCGGGACGTACAGATATTTTTGCCCATTTACCCCTGCATATTCAAAAATATGCGACCTCCAGGTTATGCTGCGGAGAAAGCTGTTTCACCATCACCTATTCCTGACGATGATGGATCTATGGTCAGAGAACTACATGAATAGATTTCACTTGATTAATTAAGTACATTATCATATTCTTTTAGCATCAGCCAAGTTCTCAAACAAGACTTATTACAAAAATGTTATAAAGAGACATATACTACTTTCATCAGATACTTATTTGCATGGCTCAGTAGGCCATTCACATCTTGTCACCTCTCACTAGGCAACAACTTTATTTACATGGCTCACAAGGCCATTCAAATCTTGTCACCTCTCACTAGGCAACAACTTTATTCACATGGCTCAAAAGGCCATTCACATCTTGTCACCTCTCTCTAGGCAAGAACTTTATTCACATGGCTCACAAGGCCATTCATATCTTGTCACCTCTCACTACGCAACAACTTTATTCACATGGCTCACAAGGCCATTCACATCTTGTCACCTCTCCCTAGGCAACAACTTTATTCACATGTCTCACAAGGCCATTAAGTATTATACTTGTTATAAAAGTATTTAACATGCCTTACAAGGCTTATGTAATAAGAGAAATACAACCTTCCCATCATTAGGGTTAGGATTTTCCTTTCTTATCGATTAGGGTTTCTCTTACATATCATTACCCTTCATTAGGGTTAGGGTTTTCCATTATTAACCATTTAGGTTTTCAAGATCATATTATCAATGATCAAACCCTAGTTCATTGCTCCCCACATCTAGGAGACAACATGTACACCATAAGTATTCAATCATACTTATTTATTCTCATCATTTATCATTAAATGATTATCATCACAAGGTATGCGTATCTCTCTCATACTTAAGTTGAGAATTAACAAAACGACCATGTTAGGTCACTTTCAAACTAACTCTAAGTCAAGCATAGAGTACCATGACCATTAAACCAGGAACGACCCTACAAAGGGAATCCACCACGGCCGTGCTTCCTTGCATGGTCGTGCAAAGTAAAGCTACCACGGCCGTGCTGTCTTGCACGGTCGTGCTACAGAGGATCACCACATGAATCATATTTATATATATGAATTCTATTATTTGATCCTTTCAAATTTATTAGATCACATCAACCCTTCAATCAAAAGCATACAATTATGATTAACATAGTGTATCAAGTCATTGACCCTATAAACAATTAGGGATTCATCCCTTAATTGGCACTTAATTACTTAGGTACTTTTAGGGTTTCGACCTTTGTACCTTCTTTGATTATCATTACTAATCATCATTGGATCAATGGATCATTCATCATATTAATTCTCAAGAGATTCAATCACATTGAACCTCCATTACATAAGGAATCCAATTGAATTAGGGTTTTCAATGTTGATTCCTTCAATAATTGAATTCATGGAACCAATCATCAATTGGACCAATACTCATACTTCAATTGAGTTTAATAGGTCAACCTTCAACTGATTTTACCCTCAATTGTCCCTCAATTGATCATCAATTAGGGTTTGATTCAATTGAATTAGGGTTTGGAATCAATGATCCATCAACACTAATCAATGCAGGATTAGTTACTTTGAAACCATTGAACCATCATTCAAATTGGGTATGAACTGACCCCAAGCGGTCTTGAGGTCATTTGGATGACCTCCAAACGGTCTTTAGACCGTTTGTCCATCATATCATCAAAATCCAAGTCAACCAATTAGAGTTTGGGTCATTGGATTGATCACCAAATCAGCATTCAATTACAAATCAACTTGGTACCTTTAGACCTTCAAACACCTAACCATACTCAACCCTAGACCTCCAAACGGTCTTGGGTGACCACCAAACGGTTTGGAAACCATTTGGTTGAGATCCAAATGGTTTTGAAACCGTTTGAATCATCCATCCTTTGGATTCTAGTGAAATTCTATCAAGGTTTGGTCTATTGAGTTGATCAACAAATCAACACTTAATTGCAATATGATTTGGTACCTTTGGACCTTCAATTGGTCAACAATACTTAACCCCAGACCTCCAAACGGTCTTGGGTGACCCCCAAACGGTTTTGAAACCGTTTGGATGATTTCCAAATGGTTTTGAAACCGTTTGGGCTAATCAAACCAAAATCTCAAACCAACTCATTGAAATTTCAGCACTAATTTCAACTAGGGTTTACCTAATTGATTAGCCTTCAACTAATGATTCCTTGGGAGTTAATCCCTAAAATTTGGTGAGTCATTAACCAAAATAATTAGGAATAGGAATATCAAATGGTCAATGCTTGGTAAACTCACTCAAATGGTTTTGAAACCGTTTGCCCAAAAAGTTCAATTTATCAAGCTGAAAAATCAGCACTTAATCCAATTAGGTTTGCCTAATTGATTAGCCTTCAACTCACGATTCCTTGGGAGTTAACCCATCAAATTTGGTGAGTCATTATCCAACATAATTAGGAACAGGAATAACGAACGGTCAATGATTGGTCAACTCACGCAAATGGTTTCACAAATGGTTTTGAAACCATTTGCCAAAAAAGTTCAATTAATCAAGCTGAAAAATCAGCACTTAATGCAATTAGGTTTGCCTAATTGATTAGCCTTCAACTCACGATTCCTTAGGAGTTAACCCATAAAATTTGGTGAGTCATTAACCAACATAATTAGGAACATGATTATCAAACGGTAAATGCTTGGTCAACTCAATCAGACGGACTTTGTGACTGGAAAGGCGACCCGGGGTTGTGCGATAACCATGCGATTCCTAGGGTGATTCGTTGTGCGATAACCAGGCGGCGGCGCCGCGAGCGCCATTTCCCCTCCAGACGTCACATCTCGTGCGTCTTGGGGGGCGCAACCAGATCTCCTGAACCTCTGACAACTGCCGCTGGCTTCGTGTTTGAGAAGACTGATACGAAGAGACGATCCCGATGCAAGGAAGATCCACAACGAGACAAGCGGTATCTGACAGAAGAGCGGCCTTTATGAGAAACAGGATTCCTAGTGAAGGAGTGATCGAAGATTTACAACATGTCTGGGGTCCTCAAAGCCCAAGGGTTACTCAAAGATCCACGAATGTCTCCGACGATTCATTCAGGAGGCCGCCCATAGGGAACCGCTTTAACATCCCAAAGGATACATGTTATCGATGCCTCAAGCGGGGGCACTGGAGGGCTCAATGCCCAAACCCTAAAATCTGCTACAACTGTAGAGATACCAGCCATGATGCCAATAGATGCGGGAGACGCGTTATGAGACAGACCATCCCCAACCTCAACCCCGACATATGCTTCCCACCTCTGCCGTCGAGACCTTCAACAAGAAGTGGAACAGCTATTACTCCGAAGAGAATTTCAGTTAATCTCGATGTTAATATCCCTATTAGACGAGACTATCTAAGGTCTCTGGACTTGGCTATAGCGGTCAAATGGATCGACAACCTCTTATGGAGCGATGTCACCTCCTTCCTACAGGAGAGATGGCCAGACGCCATTGAAATTTTTAGGTTTGATGACAAAAGAGCTGTTGTGTACTTTGAATCGTCCTACACAGCGTGGAGACAGCTGCAGATCAACACCATAAAGTTCGGTGCATCGAACCTTTATCTGATGTCACTCGAGAACGGAGGAATGCAACAGACCAAGGAGACAATATGGTTCTGGGTGAAGAACATTCCATTATTTTGTAGAAACCATGAATCCATCAAAGAGATCATGAGCTCGTTCGGTGAGATGATCGAGATCTCAAACTGGCAAAGAACACCAGATGACGCATCAGGCATGCTTGTATTAGTTAAAGATTTCAACGAAGATGTACCTCAATTCATAAATCTTTCTGAGCAGAATTACAGATCATATCTGAAACTTGACATTGTCGCTAAAGGCGATTTGGATAGTAATATATTTCACCTTACGGAGATTGGCAGAGAGATGAAGTTCCCGATGTCAGCTCTGAGAGTCATTCCCTACGAAGAAATCCCAAAGGTAGATCCACCAAAAACTCCAGAAGAAAAGAATGATACAGTTAAGGACCCTTCAACAGCCATGAATGAGAACAACCACACAGTTGCTGTAGCGAAAGATTTTATTGACCATCATGCTGTACTCAATCTTGACAAAGTGATTAGTGCTGTTAATTCCAATGAGAATGACATTACTACTGATAGTTTCGGGACGAATAGTTATCAGGAGAAAAGATTTGTCGTCGACACTAGTGGTAAGAGAGCCATACTGCCACATAGACGCTTAGCAGATTTTATTAATTTAGAACCGGTGATTCCTCGCAACAAAAACCTCAGAAGAAGATCGAACGTTCACGAAGATCATGAAGATAAAGAAACATGGGAGAACGAATCCGAAGAATCCTTTGAAGATACATGGAATGATTCTGACACAGGGAGATACCTCCAGATAGGTAGAGAGAGAGCCTTAGAAGGAATACATAGAACGAATAGTATCTGAGAACCGCGGCAGTTTGGTTGAATCGTTCAGTTGATTGATGAATAACCTGAAACTCCTTTTCTGGAATATAAGAGGAGCGGCAAATAATCCCACGAGACGCGTCCTTGCCCGTCTTTTCTCTATCCACAAACCTCTCGTTGTCGGGCTTCTTGAACCTTTTATTAATGCTGATAGGTCCATCGAGCTGAATGATATTACTAGGCTAAACTGGAATTCTGAAAATGAAGATTGTGGAGGAAAAATATGGCTCTATGCTGACAGTTCTCTGAATCCATCCATCATAAAGAAACACCGACAGCACATCACCATCAGAATCATGCCCACTGATCAATGTGAGATGTTCATCACTACCGTCTATGCCAGTTGTCAGATTTACAACAGAAGACATCTATGGAACGACCTTCTTGATATCACCAACATTATTGGAGACAAACCTTGGTGCATTGCGGGAGATTTTAACGCTATTAGAAACCATGAAGAAAAGAGAGGCGGAGATCCTCCGGTTTTCCAATCGATGTGCGATTTCAATAACTTTATTATTGATGCGAATCTTAGAGAGCTCCCGTTCGATGGTAGTCATTTTACTTGGGTTGATAAGCAGAGATTAGAACCCACCACGTGAATGAGATTAGATCGAGCGCTATCTACTTCTTCCTAGACTAACAGATACCCGGACAGCAAATCATTTCATTTAACAAGATTTAGAATATCTGATCATTGTCCTACTCTCGTTAAATCATCTGTCACTAGAGATGAGGCCCGACATAGCACCCCTTTCTCCTTCAACAAATCTTGGTTTAAGCATGAGGATTGTATGAAGCTCATATCAGAATCATGGAAAACTGAAGTTTACGACCACCCGTCCATCATGTTCTACGAGAAAACGAAGAACTTGAAGAGGCAGTTCAAGAAATGGAACAAAGAGATTTTCAGCAATATCAGACAGAAAATTGATGACTTACATGATGTTGTTCACGTCGCCCAGAAGTCGTTCGACGAAAATCCGACCGTTTCCAACAGAATCACTCTGGATAAGGCTTTCGATGAGCTCGATGATCTTATGGAACAAGAAGCATTACATAGTAGAGAGAGAGAGCAAGAATTGACTGGTTAGATAATGGAGAAAGGAACACTACTTTTTACAATGCTGTTATCAAATCCAAGAGAAAGAGAAGAATCATTCATCATCTTGTTTTACCTGATGGCAGCAAAATTTCTGATCCAATTCTTATTGCAGACGCTGCAACTGCTCACTATAAAGATTTTTACTCGTCCGACAACACCAACCATCTTGATGATCAACTCCTCAGTCATATCGACAGAGTGCTATCCATTGATGACAACTGCACCATTGTAGCTTGCCCTACGGCTGAAGAAGTGCTAGAAGCCATCAGAGAGATGGACGAAGACTCTGCCCCCGGTCCGGACGGCCTCACTATTACCTTCTATAAAAGAGCTTGGAACACGATCTGTAACGATTTCATGAAAATAATTCAATGCTTCTTTGAAGGTCAGAAGTGTCACAGAAGCCTCACTGTATGTAGGATGATGCTTATCCCCAAAGCTCGAGATCCTAAATTCCTTGAGAAGGATTTCAGGCCGATCGCTATTGAGAACGTCTCTCTTCGTATCTTGTCCAGGATTGTGAGCAACAGGATTGCTAAGTTCCTGCCCGGAATGATATCAGATGAGTAGGGTCCTTACATCAAAGGGTGTGATATCACAGACCACATCAGATTAGCGAAGGAACTGGCTCATGATCTGAATAGTAGCACTGATCATCCAAACATCATAATCAAATACGATATATCCAGAGCGTATGATCGTGTCGATTGGAACATCCTAAAAACAATTCTGACTGCCTATGGCATGACATTGGAAGCGGCGGATCTTTGCCTCAGATTCTTTCACGAACATGGGTCTCCGTCACCATCGGTGATCACTCCGCTGGATTCTTCCAACTTTGACGTGGACTTAAGCAAGGAAATCCTCTATCCCCCATTATGTTCATTATCTTTGAAGAACCGCTCGGCAGACACATCAAAATGCTCACAAACGATGGTATGATCGATCGATATACCACGAGAGGTTGTGGGGATGCTCCTCCGATGCTAATATACGCCGATGATCTGATTCTCTTCCTCAAGGCCAACCAGAAGTCTATCGATGCCGTCAAAGACACCTTCCGATGGTATATGAACTCTACCGATCAGATGATTAACTACAACAAATCCAACTGTCTCATTGGAAAGACGGACAATATCACCACCAACAACATTTGTAACCAGCTGCAGATTCAAGCCTCTGACATGATTATTCATTATCTTGGGGTTCCTATCTCCCCAGGACCGCTCAAGATCAGTGAATACAACTTTTTACTCGAGAAGATGATGAACAAGATTGCGTCTTGGAAAGCAAGAATGCTATCATTTGCAGGGCGAAAGCTTCTAATTCGTCACACCCTCACCTCCACTGCTCTATACACTACGGCGTCTATTGGTATTCCATGCGGGATCATCAAGAAGATTGAATCAATGTTCTCAAGATTTTTGTGGACGAATCGAAAAAACGAAAGGAGAAGGGCATGGGTAGCCTGGGAACATATTGCCAAACCTTATGAGGCCGGCGGGCTTGACTTCACGCCTCTGAGGAACATTGAAGAGGCTTATACGTATAAAGCATGCTGGGAGATCACCAAGAACCGATCGAACTGGGCCAGATTTTGTAATGACAAATATAGCTCTACATACAGAAATTATAATGGATGCTACCCCCCGTTTCTGAAGCTGAGCAGTTTTGCTTCTCCCATGTGGAAGAGAGTATGGAAGACATTTCCTAAATTCTTACCACGCACCCGCTGGATCGTTGGGAGGGGTAATTTGTCACTGTGGGACAATAGATGGGTTGAGAGACCTCTTACTGATTATGTTATCCACATGAACGACAGGACTAGGGATTTCCTCGTCAAGGACTTCTGGAATGAGCAGATTGGCTAGAATTGGCCGATATTAGAGCATATCATTGACAACGATGGTTTAACTATCATTAAGAGATCTCATCAGGCAATCTCTCGATGTCTTGGTGAGCTGATATGGAAACCCGATATGAGGGGTAAGTTCTCGGTCAGATCGGTCAAGAAGATAAACGCTGCTACTGCGGTAACTGATGATAATAGGGATTATAAGTGGATTTGGAAGCTCTCTATGCCTAAAGCAAGTGCTACCTTATGGAAGTTGGCTCATGGAGCCTTGCCGACTGACGACAACATCCAGAGATGTATGATTCCCACTGTCTCTAAATGCTCATGCTGCGATATGCCGGCCATCGAAAATGATGAACACCTTTTCATCTGGAGCGATCTTGCCCGAAACCTCTGGAATAGAGCTGCGATTCTCATAGGTAATCGTCATTTCATTCCGACGGTGATCAATGAAATTCTAAAAATTGGTAAAGAACAGCATAGCACAACCTTAAGTGGATGGATCACAAGAGAATTAATATCCCTTATAGTTTGGCAGATATGGCTGGCTAGATGTAATAATAGTTTCAACGATAAGAAGAACTTATATGAAGATCACTGGCACAACATTATTAGACACATAAATCATCACATCAACATCAAATCCTTTAAGAATGCATCCAGAGACAACCTTTTCTCAGTATTGTCCAACAATGGCCTTGCCCTTCCAAGACTTCAGATCAAGCAAATTCAACTTGTGCGATGGATACCCCCGGATATCTATAATCGCAAGCTCAACTTAACCATTGGCATCTCTATCGATCCATCAGGCACTAAGAGAAGATGGGTTGCTGGAGTTGTCCGCAACCATCACTATCATATTGATCTGGCGTTCAGAACATGGCTCAACACCAAAGAGTACATCAACGCTTATATTGGAGGTACCCTCATTGCCATGAAAATCGTCGACGACAACAACATCAACATCTCTGAGATTGAGATCGATGATAGACATATTTATCAGATCTTGTGGAACAACAGTCCGGGGCCTTGGCGATATGAATCTGTCACGAGGGAGATTAGAGATATCCTGGAAACGAAAAGCATTAGAGGAAGTCTGGTTCAGAAAGTATGCAATTCCATTGCCAAAGAGATTGGTTTATGGGGTGCTAACTTCGGTGCAACTTTCATCACTTCTCTTTCTTCTCATCTGCCAACGAGGATAAGAGGCATGAACAGCATGGAGAAGAACAACATTCCTTACATCTTCTTCAATAGATCAAAGCTGATGTAGTCAGGTTTCCAGTCTGCCTTGCTCGCGATCATGACCGTGGTCGTCTTTTTCGCCCGTGTTGAGATGATGTCATCCTGGATGTGGGTGTGGGCCTGTTCCTTCTTCGATGACTGTTGCTTGCGGCCACGGGCGTGGTGAAGCCTTTTCACCACGGTCATGGTGCGTAACCACGGTTGGTTTTTCTTGGGGGATATATACCTGCTTAGTAAGCAGGAGTGTATATGTTTGATTGATTTTGCCCACAATGAGAGGAGTGGGATGAATAGAAGATCCTCTGGCTTAATTTAAAAAAAAAAACTCAATCAGACGGTTTTGAAACCGTTTTCCCAAAAAGTTCAATTAATCAAGCTGAAAAATCAGCACTTAATCCAATTAGGTTTTCCTAATTGATTAGAATTCAACTCACGATTACTTTGGAGTTAATCCCTCAAATTTGGCGAGTCATTAACCAACATAATTAGGAACAGGAATCTCAAATGGTAAATGCTTGGTCAACTTAATCAAACGGTTTTGAAACTGTTTTCCCAAAAAGGTCAAGTTAATCAGGTTGAAAATCAGAACTTAATTCAATTAGGTTTACCTAATTGATTAGCCTTCAACTCACAATTCCTTTGGATTTAATCCCTCAAATTTGTAGGGTTATCAACCAACATAATTAGGAACAGGATTCCCTAACGGTAAACCCTTGGACAACTCCACCAAATAGTTTTGAAACCGTTTGCTCCCAAATGGTTTGGTGAAACCATTTGGTCCAAACTTCAAAACCGTTTGCCCAAGATATTTGGGGAGGTGTGTGCTTATGATGATTTCATCATCATCAAGCTTCGTCTCTGAAGTTCTAACAACTTTTGATTTCACGAATCAATCAATTTCAACCAGAAATTAATCAAGATAATGAAGGAATCATTGAAATTGCAAGATTAGTGGTTGAATAACAATAAAAAAGGGTTCAAGTTATAAAACCCGCCTCCAATTGAGCTCCAATACTCCATATCCACGGAAACAATGGTGGATGAAACTCCTTTCACCATTCCAAGGCTCGTCCTCATGGTTTGAGTGAAAAGGAATGGTTAGAATTGAAGAGGGAATCGAATTAGGAAGAATTCATGCATTGATTTGTGATTTCTACCATGAATTCAAGGTGAACAAGGGTCAAGAAGCTTACAAACAGGTTGGGGCTCGTCCTACTGTTTCTCCAAAGTCCCCTTGAGCTCATCCAAAACAACCAAAGAAGAAAGGGCCGAAAAAGCCTTTCAATTGAGTTGGAAAAGGTGTTTTTATAAGGAATTCAATGAGACAGATAGTTCCTAATAAAATTCTTTTAATTCCAAAAATTGATGCCACTTCTCCCCCTTAATTCATTCCATACAAGGGTATATATATCACCTTTGAATTCCTCTTCATTATCCTCAATTTAAAGAAAAGCAAATTGAGCACCTTAATGCTTATTATATTAATATCCCATATGTGAGTGGAATTACTTTCCTTTATAATAGGGTGAGTGGAGTTTCACCTCCTTTAGATATTTTCGTTCCTTATATTGGAAAAATAACGTCCATCCTTATTCAAAATCAACCAATAACATTTTGGTTGAAGGCCCTTTAATTAATACATTCATTTTTTCCCTAAATTGAATTAGGGTTTCAATTAGGATTAAATCTTGATTATTTTAATATCAAGATTCTCTCTCCTCCAACTTAATTCAAATGAGGCACCCCTCTCATTTTATTTGCTCTACATGATGCCAAGAAACATTAAGGACCTTATTGAAGTGGTAATTTGCATATTGAACCCTAGATTTTGGGTAAATTGCACATTACACCAAAACTAGGTTTTAATGCACAAGGATTGCTTTACAAGCTTAATCTTGGTGTCCAAGCTTGTGGAAACCATACTACTACATAATATTCATTCTTATGATGTCTCAACATCAGAGGAACATCTTATCATTTGCAATTTGCAAGTTAACCCCTCAACTTGGGTAATTTGCACTTTAGTCCAAAATAAGCAATCATTGCTTTAGCATTGTTCAAACTGGACCAAAATTGAAACATAAGTTTCTCATGAGCCCTAATTACTTTTCACAAGATAAGATTAAGCATATAATCATCTTTCTTAATAAAAACACGTAGGGTTAAAGCATAACCCAGGTCAGGGATGTTACAAATTATAAACCCCTAACAAGGATTTTGTCCCCAAAATCCCAGATAAAGGGAATAGATATTATTCATTCATCGTATCATCATGTCTCTTCATAACACCTCATTGTTATGGAGACATCATAGAACTTTGATCAGCACAAAGTTCCTTCGCACAATATTCTCATAGAGTCAGTTGAGAACTTATCTTAAAGATATATTTAGTTGTTATGTTTATGCAAAGCATAAACCCCTAACATATGATGTTCATATCATTTTATATAATCAGACTAATTTCATAGTTGACCACTTCCTCATATACACATACTGATCTGAATTCATATCATATCCCTCTTTCTTGTACTTAAGGTATGATACCTATATCCATACCATATTTCCAATTTCATGATACTCATTAGATTGTCTCAGAATGATTGCTTGATCAGGGCAATCAAAAAGATATCAATCTAAGAGTTTCCATACTCACTTTATCATCAATAGTTGTATACCTGATCAGGGTTTACAAGTACTGAGATCTAGTAGTATGCACGTACATGCTATCATATTTCTTGCTTTTCATATTATCATAACATAAGATTTAACATCCCTAGATTTTATCCAGGCATCTCTTCTATACCTCATCCTCTTTCACAGAGGTAAGATAAATATAGAGCATTTAAAAGAATACTGAACAAAATTCAAATTCTAGCTCTCATCATTTCTTCCCTATATAGCAACCAAGGGAAACCAAAATCAACAATCCTCCTTTTTATAACAAAAAGGGTTTAGTGTACTCAACATGTACACAATTATAACATACCTTGTCCTCACATCATGGTCTTATTAGTCTTATTACTGATGCAAAAACTAAGCCATGGGATCTTACAGGTGAAAGGTTAAGACCTTTGCACTTAGTTAGTGGCTACTGCCATGGTACACTAGGCATTTATTGCACTTTTAGTATAAAAAACTTTGTCTTCTTAGAACCATTAGGCAAAAGTCTCTAGAATTATGGAGACCATTCCCTACTTCTCAGCTTATTTCCCTTCTTGAGCACTTGCCCTCACAGATTTATTATCTATCTAAACTCATGGCAGAGTCTACTTTCTTTCCATAAGTTAATCTTTTCCATATTTTCCCTTGTTCCAACATGACTAAGTCATTTAGGAACTCTTTTAAACCTCAAGCTTTCTGTATTAAAGACTGATAACCTAGATCTTAAGGCTAGTATCCAATCCACTATATGCATTACTGTTGCCCTAATCTGCCCAACAAGAGCATGATCATGGGATTCTCTATCTTGATCAAGTCTTAATGGGGATTTTTAGGCACTCATTCTATTCTTGCATGATCCTTTGCACCTCTTATTGGTGCAACAACATTGCTCTTAGTAATGTGCTCCTTGTGTCTCCAATCATTTTAAAACTTTACCCTTTCTCTGCACAAGAAGAAATCATTATAGGGTATACTGGAGGACACTAACACAGACTCAACAACTTAGTCCTATGTCTCTGTAGACTCAGCGAACCTAGAGCTCTGATACCACTAAATTGTAATGACAAACGTCATCATTAAGATAACAAGTGTCATTAACAATAATAAAACATGCAGAAATGATCACTAACAATGGATTACCAAAAATCACTAAAAAATAAAACTTTTTCAAAGAGATCCATTCACAGGAAAACTCTTTAACCAAGAACCAAAGTATTTCAAATTCATCGTGGTTCACAAGTACACAACATGTACCATTCCTTTTTAAAGATTACTACTTTGATTGACCTGTTAACAAATATACACATACAATATAAAACTTTGAGGCACTAAGCCAAAACTCAAATTGATACATTTAAAACTCTGAGGACCTGAGAGTACAGAGACGACACATAGGACTACTATCTAAATGACTTGACAGACAATATCTACACCTGAGATCTCATTACTGTCCTTGTTGTTGTTGTTGTTGCTGCTCTTTCTCTATTCTAGAGATTTCCAGCCTTGCCTCCCATGCATACCTAAAAATGTTTCCCACGGGGGTGAGACAATTGAAAATTGCCCCAGCGAGAGACATAACTCTCCGCCAAAAACATTGTTATTGCAGTTTATTAAATTAAAACTGAGCAGGGGTTACTTTTACATTATCAGGCAGAATTATTCATCATAGAACAAAATAAGATAATCTCCAAATCTCAAGGAGAACATTGCATCTACCCATGGTAGATAAGTAATTCATCTGTCTACTTTGCAGAGAATATAAAGAAACATAATTAACATTTATTCACTAAGGAATGCACAAAGAAATGAAACATCAGCCAATGAATTTCCATATTCAATCCTTAAGCTAACATGCTATACGGATGATTACATTTTGTAATCACACTTAAGCTCTGAGGAGATGAGGTATACCACTCATACTCCAACTGACCATTGCGAAGTCAAAACCGGTACCATACAAGGTCAAAGGAAGAGATGGATTCCACGACCTCATCTGTCTCGATAAGTACGAGACAACGAGCAGGACTGTGTTGACTGCTCAAAATAGCTATCCAGGGTATACTAGAACTTTGCTATAGAGGCAGTGTCGGTTGCTCTCTCTCTCTTTGCGATCATGAGATTACATGTTTATCTCCATTGATCCAACATTAATATTGGGAGATGTGTACATTATCTTGCCCAATCGTCAGGTGATTCATGATACATCCATCCTGACACAATCAGATTAGGATTGAGGGAGTTTCATGTTTACCTTCCATCAATTACCTCATCGGGACGTACAAATATTTTTTCCCATTTACCCCCGCATATTCAAAAATATGCGGCCTCCAGGTTATGCCGCGGAGCAACCTGTTTCACCATCACCTATTCCTGACGATGATGGATCTATGGTCATAGCACTACATGAATAGATTTCACTTGATTAATTAAGTACATTATCATATTCTTTTATCATCAGCCAAGTTCTCAAACAAGACTTATTACAACAATGCTATAAAGAGACATATACTAGTTTCATCAGATACTTATTTACATGGCTTAGTAGGCCATTCACATCTTGTCACCTCTCACTATGCAACAACTTTATTTACATGGCTCACAAGGCCATTCACGTCTTGTCACCTCTCACTAGGCAACAACTTTATTCACATGGCTCACAAGGCCATTCACATCTTGTCACCTCTCTCTAGGCAACAACTTTATTCACATGGCTCACAAGGCCATTCATATGTTGTCACCTCTCACTAGGCAAGAACTTTATTCACATGGATCACAAGGCCATTCACATCTTGTCACCTCTCACTAGGCAACAACTTTATTCACATGTCTCACAAGGCCATTAAGTATTATACTTGTTATACAAGTATTTAACATGCCTTACAAGGCTTATGTAATAAGAGAAATACAACCTTCCCATCATTACGGTTAGGATTTTCCTTTCTTATCGATTAGGGTTTCTCTTACATATCATTACCCTTAATTAGGGTTAGGGTTTTCCATTATTAACCATTTAGGTTTTCAAGATCATATTATCAATGATCAAACCCTAGTTCATTGCTCCCCACATCTAGGAGCCAACATGTATACCATAAGTATGCAATCATACTTATTTATTCTCATCATTTATCATTAAATGATTATCATCACAAGGTATGAGTATCTCTCTCATCCTTAAGTTGAGAATTAACAAAATGACCATGTTAGGTCACTTTCAAATTAAATCTAAGTCAAGCATAGAGTACCACGGCCGTGCAACCAGGAACGGCCGTGCAAAGGGAATCCACCACGACCGTGCTTCCTTGCACGATCGTGCAAAGTAAAGCTACCACGGCTGTGCTGCCTTGCATTGTCGTGCTACAGAGGATCACCACATGAATCATATTTATATATATGAATTCTATTCTTTGATCCTTTCAAATTTATTAGGTCACATCAACCCTTCAATCAAAAGCATACAACTATGATTAACATAGTGTATCAAGTCATTGACCCTATAAACAATTAGGGATTCATCCCTTAATTGGCACTTAATCACTTAGGTACTATTAGGGTTTCAACCTTTGTACCTTCTTTTATTATCATTACTAATCATAATTGGATCAATGGATGATTCATCATCCTAATTCTCAAGAGATTCAATCACATTGAACTTCCATTACATAAGGAATCCAATTGAATCAATGTTTTCAATGTTGATTCCTTCAATCATTGAATTCATGGAACCAATCATCAATTGGACCTATACTCGTACTTCAATTGAGTTTAATAGGTCAACCTTCAACTGTTTTGACCCTCAATTGTCCCTCAATTGATCATCAATTAGGGTTTGATTCAATCGAATTAGGGTTTGGAATCAATGATCCATCAACACTAATCAATGCAGGATTAGTTACTTTGAAACCATTGAACCATCATTCAAATTGGGTATGACCTGACCCCAAACGGTCTTGAGGTCGTTTGGATGACCTCCAAACGGTCTTGAGACCGTTTTCCCATCATATCATCAAAATTCAAGTCAACCAATTAGAGTTTGGGTCATTGGATTGATCACCAAATCAACATTCAATTACGAATCAACTTGGTACCTTTAGACCTTCAAACACCTAACCATACTCAACCCTAGACCTACCAACGGTCTTGGGTGACCACCAAACGGTTTTGAAACCATTTCGTTGAGCTCCAAAAGGTTTTGAAAGCGTTTGGCTCATCCATCCTTTGGATTCTAGTGAAATTCCATCAAGGTTTGGTCTATTGAGTTGATCAACAAATCAACACTTAATTGCAATATGATTTGGTACCTTTGGACCTTCAACTGGTAAACTATACTTAACCCGATACCTCCAAACGGTCTTGGGTGACCCCCAAACGGTTTTGAAACCGTTTGGATGATTCCCAAACGGTTTTGAAACCATTTGGTCTAATCAACCCAAAATCTCAAATCAACTCATTGAAATTTCAGCACTAATTTTAATTAGGGTTTACCTAATTGATTAGCCTTCAACTCATGATTCCTTTGGAGTTAATCCATTAAATTTGGTGAGTCATTAACCAACATAATTAGGAACAGGAATCTCAAACAGTCAAAGCTTGGTAAGCTCACTCAAACGGTTTTGAAACCGTTTGCCCAAAAAGTTCAATTAATCAAGCTGAAAAATCAGCACTTAATCCAGATAGGTTTGCCTACTTGATTAGCCTTCAACTCACGATTCCTTGGGATTTAACCCATAAAATTTGGTGAGTCATTAATCAACATAATTGCGAACAGGAATCTTAAACGTAAATGCTTGGTCAACTCACTCAAATGGTTTTGAAACCGTTTGCCCAAAAAGTTCAATTAATCAAGCTGAAAAATCAGCACTTAATCCAATTAGGTTTGCCTAATTGATTAGCCTTAAACTCACGATTCCTTGGGTGTTAACCCATAAAATTTGGTGAGTCATTAACCAACACAATTAGTAACAGGAATCGCAAACGGTCAATGCTTGTTCAACTCACTGAAATGGTTTTGAAACCATTTGCCCAAAAAGTTCAATTAATCAAGCTGAAAAATCAGCACTTAATCCAATTCGGTTTGCCTAATTGATTAGCCTTCAACTCACGATTCCTTTGGAGTTAATCCCTCAAATTTGGTGAGTCATTAACCAACATAATTAGGAACAGTAATATCAAACGGTCAATGCTTGTTCAACTGACTCAAACGGTTTTGAAACCTTTTTCCCAAAAAGGTCAAGTTAATCAGGTTGAAATTCAGCACTTAATTCAATTAGGTTTACCTAATTGATTAGCCTTCAACTCACGATTCCTTTGGAGTTAATCCATAAAATGTGGAGGGTTATCAACCAACATAATTACGAACAGGATTACCAAATGGTAAACCCTTGGTCAACTCCACCAAATGGTTTTGAAACCGTTTGCTCCCAAACAGTTGGCAAACCGTTTGGTCACCAAATGGTTTGGTGAAACCGTTTGGTCCAAACTTCCAAACCGTTTGCCTAAGATATTTGGGGAGGTGTGTGCTTATGATGATTTCATCATCATAAAGCTTCGTAACTGAAGTTCTAACAACTTTTTATTTCATCAATCAATAAATTTCAACCAGAAATTAATCAAGATAATGAAGGAATCATTGAAATTGCAAGATTAGTGGTTGAATAACAATGAAAAAGGGTTCAATTTATAAAACCCTCCTCCAATTGAGCTCCAAAGCTCCATATCCACGGCAACAATTGTGGATGCAACTCCTTTCACCATTCCAAGGCTCGTCCTCATGGTTTGAGTGAAAAGGAATGGTTAGAATTGAAGAGGGAATCGAATTAGGAAGAATTCATGCATTGATTTGTGATTTCTACCATGAATTCAAGGTGAACAAGGGTCAAGAAGCTTACCAATAGGTTAGGGATCATCCTTCTGTTGCTCCAAAGTCCCCTTGAGCTCATACAAAGCAACCAAAGAAGAAAGGGCCGAAAAAGCCTTTCAATTGAGTTGGAAAAGATGTTTTTATAAGGAATTCAATGAGAGAGAAAGTTCCTTATAAAATTCTTTTAATTCCAAAAATTGATGCCACTTCCCCCCCTTAATTCGTTGCATGCAAGGGTATCTTTATCACCTTTGAATTCCTCTTCATTATCCTCAATTTAAAGAAAAGCAAATTAAGCACCTTAATGCTTATTGTATTAATATCCCATATGTGAGTGGAATTACTTTCCTTTATAATAAGGTGAGTGGAGTTTCACCTCCTTTAGATATTTTCGTTCCTTATCTTGGAAAAATAACATCCATCCTTATTCAAAATCAACCAATAACTCTTTGGTTTAAGGCCCTTTAATTAATACATTCATTTTTGCCCTAAATTGAATTAGGGTTTCAATTAGGATTAAATCTTGATTATTTTAATATCAAGATTCTCTCTCCTCCAACTTAATTCAAATGAGGCACCCCTCTCATTTTATTTGCTCTAATGATGCCAAGAAACATTAAGGACCTTATTGAAGTGGTAATTTGCATATTGAAACCTAGATTTTAGGTGAATTGCACATTACACCAAAACTAGGTTTTAATGCACAAGGATTGCTTTACACGATTAATTGCTTTACAAGCTTAATCTTGGTGTCCAAGCTCGTGGAAACTATACTACTACATCATATTCATTTTTATGATGTCTCAACATCAGAGGAAAATCTTAGAATGTGCAATTTTCATGTTAACCCTCAACTTGGGCAATTTGCACTTTAGTCCAAAACAAGCAATCATTGCTTTAGCATTGTTCAAATAGGACCAAAATTGAAACATAAGTTTCTCATGAGCCCTAATTACTTTTCACAAGATAAGATTAAGCATATAATCATCTTTCTTAATCAAAACACCTAGGGTTAAAGCATAACCCAGGTCAGGGATGTTACAGTAGTGTTCAGAAATATTAAGGTTAGGTGGGTAGAACGCCCATTCTAGAAAAAATAGCCATGGTGGATAGGCTATTAACAAGTATGGTAAGTAGTTGTAGATGTCGTAAATGGTCTACATCTAGAGGAAATGGGAATTTTAGTGTGTAAGTGGCACAAACACAATGGCACCACAACCTTGATGCCATGAATGTGGCACAATCATGGTGGGTATGAAAACTATGGTGTGGAGGTTAGAGGGATGTTGTGGTCACCAAAACTGGCAAGGCTCGAGCTTGCTAGCACGACATTATTGAATGAAATAGTTGTAGTAGACTTCCCTTACCACGATCATTCTAGTTGGTATGCTTGTGATATTTGTGATCCATATCCTCGATTATCTTATATATTTCCCAATGATTTTATCTTGAGTAGCATGGTAGTGGCTCAGTACCATTTCTATTTGATGTCTTTCTTGGGCACTTGAATTCTGAAATTGATCATCCATGGAGATTTTTTCTTAACTTCAATCTTTGATCATGTGAGGTAGGTGGGGGTGGTTTTGGCATCACTTTGAGCTTCTCCAAAGTTGGGGATGCCCTAAGATCAACCTCCATTTATCCCTTCCATATGTTGGTGGTCAAAGCACCTAAAAATATGTAAAGCCTCAACATGTGCATTTGACATAAGATAAAATTTGTTGGGAAATAACATGCATTATAAACATATTAATATTAATAATTACAAAAAAGAATTAATATGAAGACCCACTTAAGAGTGACCCAACTAAATCTCATTTTCAATATAATTAATCAAGAAATGACAACTACACTCAGGAATGTGATTAGTAACTAAATGAATTCAAGTTTAATGTAGGCATACGATACACTCCTCTTCTCTCCTATAGAACAAACCAAATGCAATCAAGGAAGGCTTTCTCTATAGGACACCAAAAGTCGTACAGTGATGTAGAATCCATGACTTCGAGTAAATCATTGAATGTTTGGAAATTGTCATGAAATCTAGGAATGGCATGTCACTTTCATGCATTCAACCTTATATGTAATACACTCAATCCACATGATCCAATTGGATATATTTGGGGTAATTGTGATCGTTTTTATGTTTCCTATCCCATTAGGCATGCATATAGAAGAAGGGGGTAGTGATAAGATGTTGGAGTAATGTTATATATATAACACCCTTCTTTTATTTTGTTTATCGAGGTGTTTTTGCATAGGAAAACCTTTTATTTTTGTCATGCACTTTCTTTTTATTTTAACCCTTGCACAACTAGGGAAGTTGGTGGTAGAAACAATATTAAAAAAGGAAGGGACTCCCCCTAAGCTTTTGGAGGGTAGCCAAGTCTTACTTATCTTGGGATTTTAGCATATTTTCATGAGATGGAAAGGTAAGAAGTGGTGGAAGAATGGTGGATGAAGGGATGGGTCACATGGTGAGGATCTCCATATAATGTTTCTCTTATGCAAGAAATTCCAAATATTCTTTATAAACAATGACAAAACAATGATGGATGAGAATTTATGTTTTTCACAAGAATTTATTCATCCTAAATATCTATGACTTGCCTTAATTGTATTCTAGTCAAATCATCAAAACTTTCATAAGAAGAGTGAAGACATGTAAACATTGATATTTTGAGATCATTTAATAGCATTAACCAAAGTTTTTTTCATTTTAGTTCATTATGAAAAGATTAAGTTGAAACATGCTATGGTTTGTTATAAATAATACTTGCGTATATTTGGAGAATCAATGCTATTTATTCCATGTTCACATGAAGATCTATTCTACCAAGTAAGACATAACATGGAAGCAAAGTCTAAGCACAAACAATTCTTTTTTTATTTTATTTTTATAAAACACTACTTGCAATGCAAATCAAGTGGATGTCATGGTAAGAAAGTTACTCTTTTGAAAAATTTATGCAAAAATTGTAATAATTTTAATTACATGTCATGTAATGTGAAATAAAAAATATATAGATAAAGGTGGGCCAAATGAATATTTCATTTACAAATTTCTAAGGAAAAACTGAAAACAAGGGAATAAAGTTAGCAAGACATACCACCCTATCACCCAAATCTTTTGAAACATGTTATCCTCATCATGAAACTAATACTCGGGTATGATAGGGTATAGTCACTATGGTGGGATTGGGCCTACTGCTCCTGTTTGATACGACGGGGGATACTGGTTGTAGAGGCTCCAATAGTCCACCTATTTAGGAGTATATGTATCTGGGTGTCTCTGATGCTCCAATAGTCCTCCCCGCATTAGGTGATCCTTTGGATATGTATGTGCTGATAGTTATACATGTGGTTGATGTGATGGTGCATATTCTATTAATCCAACCACACACTATGCTACCTATGTCGATTTTTCTCTATTTGTACCTATATGGTATAAATATTGTAGGCATTCACTAAGGTTGGTAAACATATTCTAATAATTATTGTATCCTGATATAGTGTGTGATTCTCTACAACTATTGCTCAACCCCCTTAAGGTTGGTCAATCTAAGGTTCCCTAAAACCCTCTCTAGGACACTCCTACTCCCATTGGGATACCATATCCAAAAAGTTGTGTGGGTCCCAAGTCCTCTAAGAGTGGCCTAGTGTGGGTAGGGCTTTTCCAAGATGATACCAGAGTATCTAGGGTTGAGATTGCATATGATTTTTATTTTGCATGATGATCATGTTTGAATGGCTTACGTAATATAGATCAATGCTTAATCTCTCTTAAGTCTTCTAATGTCACAACCTTGGGGCAAAGCAATGGAAATAACAATCCCACCCATCCCAATAAACATTTTACTTTATGTGGGGAATGCCTTATTGCATCTAACCATTATCTCTCTCAAATTTTCATACATCCTCTTGATCATTGTGTTCAACACAAACACATTCCTCTCTAAGAAATAACAAGGTTACCATAAATGGAAAAGATAGTAATGGAAAGACCTTCTATAGATATCTTATCATAGTATTTTGTTTCTTACTAGTCTATGGTTTTCCTAGTGTATACGTATCATGTCTAGTTATCTTCTTCTGAAGAATAGGATAATCACATGCATAGTTCTTAGTTGTAAGACCCCTGACCTTACTTTTTGATTGAACATGCTTTATTATCATAATTGGATGCTTAACCTTAAATAAACCTTATAATGTTCTTTCATATCATGTGATAAACCTAAGTTTCATGTTTGGTCTAATTTGAACACTATTTGAGCAAGCTATGCAAATATGTTCTTGTTTTGAACTTTTACACAATTCACGTATATCTAGGGTTTTTCTTGCAAATCATTACATTCCTATTGTGTCTCACATATTTTCATATCATGTTTGATATTGTTTTTCTTTGGGGAACTTAGTTACATCTTCATTTGAGTTGCGGCATTTATCCATGTGTTGAGATTAGGGTTTGCTCTCTTTGATGCCCTAACTCAATGGTTGACCTTGAGTGTTGAGCCACCCAGTGTTGGCAGTCACTGAGTTTTCTTAAGTCATATAATGTTGGTGGTCATTGAGTTTTCTGACCATCTTGGTTGTAAGATTTCTTGGTGGCCTGTAAGATCTCTGACCCTTGGTGGTCGATTGGTTTTCTGATCATCTTGGTCACCAACATTCCTAGGGTTGGTGGTTGATGAGTTTTCTAACCATCTTGGTCGCCAAGATCTCTGACCCTTAGGGGTCGATTGGTTTTCTGATCATCTTGTTGTTTGCTTTGGTGGTCAACATGTTTGACCCAGTTGCATGGATTAAATGCTTTCATGGGTGAGATGTTTTGACCTTGGACACATGGCATGCACAACTTGACACCTCTCCCTTCCTCTCTATCTCTCTCCACAACTTTAAGCTTTATATGCATCCCTCCTTGGATGCAAGCAAGTTCTTTACACATATATCTCCCCCTGTCTTCTTCCTTGTAGTTTGGAGTTCGTCCCCCTTGCTTGGTGGAGAAGAAGGTGCCATGGAAGGAGAACCTTGGCCTATCTTGCTTGGATGTGCACCTAGGGTTTGGATCCACCCTTAGTGAGGTCATTTGGTGTGTCCTTACTGTGCTTCTTCATCTTGGTAAGTGAGAACTCCCTCTTTTCCTTCATTTTCCTTACTGTTCTACTTTCTTCTCTCTTCTTCTTGGTCAGATCCATGGCGGAGCTTGAGCTAGAGGTTGAAGATGCCTTCTTTCTTTCCTCTTCAACCTAGGGTTTTCTTACTTTTTGGAAAAGGAGTTCTTTTGTCCAAGTGGAGTGCTCAAACTAGAATTTATACTTTCTTTCCTCAAACTACGTTTTTGATCAGAGCTTCTACATTATCTATAAGGCGACTTATGTAATTTTCTCTATGATTATTGCTTACTCTTGTCCTGCATGCACATTATGTTGCTCTAAAATGTTGTTCCAAGTAGAAAGATGTTATCTTTGTCTAGGGTTGATCTTAGATTATAGATCTTAAGTAAATGATTCTTTTTGGTGTACCTTTTGAATCTAACACTTGTTTCTTCATTGAAGATTGAAACCCTAGACCTTGTATATCTGTGTGATGCCATGTTGGTTGCCAAGATTTTGATCTTATGTTGTCTCCAAGACTTGATTCAATGTGGACAATGAGATTTTGATCTTATGTGGTCACCTAAAATCCTAACCCTAGTGGTCTCCAAGGATTCTAACCCTAGTGGTTCTAAGGATTCTTACCCTAGTGGTCTCTAAGGATTCCAACCCTAGTGAATGCCAAGGTTTCTAACTGTAGTGGTTGCCAAGGAATTCAAACTCTAGTGGTCACCAAGAATTCTAACCCTAGTGGTCATCAAGGATTCTAACCCTAGTAGTCGCCAAGTTTTTTGACCCTAGTAGTTGATGATGTTCTTGAATCTATGGTTGTCAAGTTTTATGTCTCTAGGGTCGATGTGTTTTCTAATCCTATGAGTATGAGTCAAGATTTTTGGTTTTATGGAATTAGATGGTGATGTTTGACCTTATGCATTTCATGATCCGATGGAAATGCTAAGAGACAGGGTTTATCCCTGTGTGTTGTTTTGAGACATTAATTCAACTTATCTTGTCGAACCCAACCCTAATACAAAAAGGTGATGATGGTTAGTCATACTTTGATTCCTTGTATGATTGGTATGACGAGTAATACTCTCTCTCAATGTTTTATTAACCCTAATATGTTGTCATATGAACATCATAAGATTTTAAATGCAATGTCGTGTCAAACATATATGTCATATTTATGGTGACAGCTTGATGAGCCTTTGGTAAGGATTGGAAAGATGATGATGTTATTACATGTAATGATGTGATGGTCTTAATGAACTTTGGCATGGTTGAGCCCTAATGGAGGTATGATCCTCTTCATTATGTGATAAGAATTATATTTCATATCTTTTATAACTTCTAGAGTTGTGACATACCTATGTTTTTGTAGAACAATTTTAGGGTTTGTATGTAACCTGATTGATGTAGTTTTAACTCCCCCAATTGGCATTAACTAATCAAGTAAAACCCTAATTATGTAGTTCCTTGTGCCATAGATATATTCTAATTTCATGATTTCTAGATGGTGAAATTAGTATTCCTCAAATGGAGGCTCAGAGTTGTATATTATTGAGTATATGCATGGTTTTGTGGATGATTGCGGTTAGACTTAAGTAGGAGAATATAGGTTGTATAGTAGATGTTATGATTCAATATATGTGATGTTCTTGAGGACAATTACGATTGTACCTCAAATGATAGGGTTTGTATACCTTGGTTAGTGGTGTCGTGACCTATATACCAAGGGTAGACTAGACTATTTTGTAGCTTGACTATATATGTCACTACGACTGACTCATTCATACTGAGTGTAGATGAGATCTGAGGTGTCTGACTCTCCTAGATCTTATATGGCACTAATTTTGACTTAGCAGTTGTGAGTTAAAGTTTGAGTGGTATACCTCAAACTCCCCAGGCTTAATAAAAGTTGTAATACAACCATGTAGTATATCTATTTAGGGTTAAACACGATTTACATTTGTTGTTAACCCTTTCCTTTTTTCTTGTACTGCTAGTTGTTATATAATTCACTAAGAGTAGTCAACTGTTAGTAAGTGATCGTTTTATCTGTTCCTTTATAATACTTGTTAATCATGCATGTTTCTATGTCTACCTATTTAACTTACTTAATCTAATTAATCTTCTTAACTTGTTTATTATATATCCTTCTGTAATTATAACCATTGTTGAGAGTGATATTTCTTGATGGGACATTGGTCTCACGTCATGGACCACAACATCCTTTTAGGCAATCTTCAGAGACATTGTCAGGATCGTGGTGGGGAGGAAGAGTATCTTGGAGAGCAGTAGGAGCACAAGTTTGGCCAGCAATTAGTAGTGTCTAGGAGTCGTCCGTTTACTCTCAAGTCTAGGTAAGGGATGTTTTGTAGATGATATGTACATCGACTTGAGTTTTTGGAAATATGTCGATGTTTTTATATGGAATGTATATGTGTAACATCTCTTTTATATTTAGGCTATGGCCTCAACCACTGGATATATAGGTAAATATAGAATATGGTATTTTTTGATATGCAACTTGTTGGATCTTTATGTAAATATCTTCGAGCATGTTGGTACTATTTAAATCAATTTTAATTTACCCACTTTTTGGGTGATATGGTTAATTAGAAATCAATCTTGTGTTTTGTTTGGATAATATCATTTAGCATATTGGAGAGTCACAATTTGGTTGGTATCAAAGCTTTAAGTTTGCTGAGTCTATAGGGACATAGGACTTAGGTTTGTGTCTGTTATTATGTAATCCAACATTTCTGATCATAGCTCATGCTTACGTAGTTATGTTTGGAGAATGTTAAGAACATGCAGAGAGTAGCTACGTTGTTCCAGGATGAGGTGGTAAGAGGCTGACACATGATGGAAGAGTGCCTGAGATGGGCTAGAAGAACCGACAGTGCCTCAATTGTTCCTGGAGACATGGAAAATCTTGCCTTTTAGTCCATGTTTGGATACCTAATGGCAACTATTATGCACATAGTGGATATAGATCCAATGCCTCAAGCTAGGGAAGTCATCCTAATGTGGAATCTTAGGGTTCTAGGAATACATTTGAGAGGTTGCAGTGTGATGGAGATATCAAGTACATGGGTGCAATTGGCCCAGTCGATGTAGACATGTGCTTGACAGAGCTTGAGAAGGCTTTTAAGATCTTGAACATCCCAAAAAAGGATAACATGAAACAAGCGATTTACCCATTAAAGAGAACTACTGGCCACTAGTGGGCCATAGAAGAGGAGAAAAGACCAGGAGTTGTTGTGGACTGAGAACAATTTGGTGAGAGTCCATGAGCTGTTACTTCCCAGTAATGTACATGGATGAGAAGACATCATAGTTTGAGAAGTTTCACCAAGGGTCAATGTCCATCAATGAGTATGAGGTGAAATTGATGGAACTTTTGAGCATCTGTCCTCATATGATAGTGATAGAGAAGGAGAGTATGTGTAGGTTTGATAGGGGTATGAGTTCAGAGTTGTCAACGCCAGTGTCTGCCTTAGTAAATAGAGAGAGGTATTGGAATCTATGAGGAGGATTGTGAGATCTTCTACTGAGAAGCATGAAGCCAACTCTTAGAAGAGGCCAGCTCAGTTTTAGGGGTAGTCGTCTGATGGATTTAAGAAGCCAATGTTTTCTTTACCACAGTCACACCATAGGTCAACCTTCTCTAAGTCGAGACTAGGAGTGCTGTCACAATGGTCCTTGAGTAAGGGTAGAGGTTACATCTATCCACTAGCAAGAGAACACATTGCAATGTTTTTGTGTTAGTAACATGGCCGTCTAGGTTGCAGTATGATTTTAGGACTTGTCACAAGTGTGCTCATGTTGGGAATATAAGATGGACATGCTATATGAAGGATAAAGAAGTGACACAGAAGCCAAGGTAGAGCCACTGGGGTTCACAACAATAGCATTACAACAATGGTGGTGATTATCATATTGAAGTGACACAGCGGCATAGGAAGGACACAGTAAGACATCACATGTGGGGTCATCTAGACCAGCTGGTGAAGGACATGGATGGAAATAAGATATGGCTAGATTCTATGCTATGAGTCATCCAAAGGGAGTTGTCAATCCATGGGCCATGATAGGTCAGATGGAACTTTTTCATTCTAACTTTTCTGCTTCTTCTTTCATATATATTTTGGTTGACCAGGTGTGACATGCTCTTTTTTCACCAGAGAGTAGATAAATAGTTGTTATCTGTCTATTTATAGTAGATCTAATAGTCTTCATCTCGAAACCCCTTTATTTGGTTCTGTTGAGTTGCAAAAAGTGTGTCCATGCTGCATTCTTTCTTTTCTGGGTCACCTCATTAAAGGGGATCTTATGCCACTTGACATGCACAGGTTCAATGTGATCCAGGGATGGGTACCTTGGAGAAGTATAAGGTTGTTTTGGACTGTAGTTCCTAGGGTGTGACATTATGTGATGGAGATGCTTCATGGATCTTCCAAGGAAATTGGAAGATTCTTCCTACATACTTGGATGTGAGTCCTCCTTGGCTCATGTTGTGGATACCAAGAGGAGAGGTTCTAGTATCCAGGAGGTACTAGTAGTGTGAGAGTTTGAGGATGTCTTTTGAGAATATTTTCCTAGTGTTCCCCCTCTGAGAGATATTGATTTTGAGATCAATCTTATTCATGGAACACAACCCATAACACAAGCACCATACAAGATTGAACCAACAGAGATTCAGGATTTGAAGAAACAATTACAGGAGTTGCTGGAGAATGGTTTCATTAGACTGAGCACTTCCCCTTAGGGGTTTTCCCGTGTTTTTTGTAAAGAAGAAGGATGGTTCTATGAGGCTTTTCATAGACTACCGACAGTTGTAAAAGGTTACGATAAAGATCAAGTATCCACTTGTCAAGGATTGATGATCCATTTAATTAGTTAAGAGGTGCTATCGTGTTCTTGAAAATAGATCTTAGCTCAAGATATCATCAATTAAGGATCAAAGTGGATGACATAGATAAGACTTCTTTTAGGACTAGGTATGGTCATTATGAATTTGTTGTTTTGTCTTTTAGGTTAACCAACACTATAAAAAATTTCATGGATCTGATGAATAGGGTGCTTAGGCTGTATATGGATCACTCTATGGTTGTGTTCATAGACTATATCTTAATATACCCTAGTGAAAATCAGCAACATGAGTTGCATCTTTGTCAGGCTTTGATGATGTTGAGGCAACATAGGTTGTATGCCAAGTTTAGTAAGTGTGAGTTCTGGTTGGCCGAGGTATCTTTTCTAGGACATGGTATATCTGATAAGGTTTTCACGTAGACCCTAAGAAGGTACTTTAACATACCAAAACTTATAACTAAATCTTATTCCAGGGTTAAGAAGTTAGAGACCTTAGTCTTTGGGCTTGTCTAAACAAGGATGACATAATGCTTTCAATTTAATCATAAGATCAATGAACGGTACATAAGATATGTTACATGAGCTAATAGTGCGCATAATGGGACAAGGCGTCCATAATTGAGAATAATGATATATAACTCAACTAAATATGAAATAAATAAACTCATGTGAGATAATGATAGAATAGATTCGTTCTAGATTTTTCCTTGACCTTTAGAGCTAGGAAGAGATAAAAAGATAAATAATAACTCTTTTATCAAGGTAATATGATATTCAATTATTTAATAAGAGAAATAATGGAAATAATGATAATAAGATAAAATTAATAAAAGAGGAAGTAATTGGATATGAATAACTTCAGATTCATTTTCTTTGGGTTCAAGTTTACTTGAATGATAAGTTTCACCAATATAGGATAATAATGATCACATCTATTTTATTTATAACAGTAATAGTATGAAATAAATGTTTGATGACTCCAAAAGTGAAAAATAATCTTAGATTCGTAATATACACATTAAAATATGTCTTTGGGTGACTTTTCACTCAATTTGAAGAAAGTTTGATTACTAGATGAGATCAGGAGAGAGAAAGTGTGTAGAACCTTCAAAATATTTGATAAATGTACAAATAACTTCAACATGTGAAATTAAGGACATATTCTTATCCAACATACTTAACTTCTGGGTGAAGTTTTGTCAAATTTGGAGAATCTTAAAGTCATTAACGCATGAGGAAAGAGAAAATAGTATTTGGTTTATTTAACAAACCAAAAGTCTTCAAAATGAAAATCTAATTACAAAATCAGAATCTATATGTCTTAATTAGCCTCTTTTCAAAATTCATCCAATTTGGAGTTTAATTACACCCCCAAAAGAAAAAAGAGAAAAGGAAATTAAAATGTAATATCACTTTATTAAATTAAATTTGATTTTTTCACACTGTCATGTGCCTTGGTTTCTTCATATGATTTTACGGGCAATCTGGGGTGTTGAATTTTCAATCTAACCAATGTGGCATCGTCTCCAACCTCGAGTAGGAGAACATCGCTCAAGATAAAGTAACATTAGATTTCCTTTTCTTTTGGCATCCTCATTTTTCATCTGTTTCTCATGATTTTTCCTCCATCTGTTTCATTTTTTAATTGCGTACTAAACGAGCCCTCACACGAACCCTAATTCTCTATTTTGGCAAAATGCTCAAAAGAGGCATTGAACCCCAGTTTGCTAGATGCATGTTGATATATAAAAATCCCTATCTAACCACCCAGAAATGATCTCCAACACCCTCACAACTCTTCTCTGCCTTTAGTTTTCCCGAATATCTTGCCATAGTGCCTGACCTACTTCACCTTCTTCCTATAGTTTCTCAATCTTGACCAGCTTGCAGAAGCAACCATTACCCAGAAAGACACATGTACACCATCTCTATACTTTCTAGGGAAACCTCTGATGCCCGATTGACCGTGAGTTTGTCTGGTCTGTTCTCCACTCAAAGTTGGTCTCACTACTGTCGTCATTCGTCATCATCTGACCTCTTTTGTTGGCTTATGATCTTGATAAGTTACTCTATCAAATATGTGTTGTTCCTTGGTGTCTCCCCCCATGAGTAGTTATGCGGTTATCTGCTTCTTTGATAGGTTTCTACATTCTCAATTTTTCCGATTGAGCTCTCTCTATGGAAGGGATTCTTTTCCTCCATCTCTGGTCCTTCGATCTTGAATAAAAACTTTGTGTGCTTGTCAGTTCTTCATGAACTTAGCTGACCTACTTTAGGATCATGAAGTTGAGCATTAATCAGTAACACCTAACCCCTCAAAGATTCTGTTAAAGTCCATGGAGAGAGAATCAGTATCGGGGAATGAATCCCCTCTAGTTATTCTCCTCTTTGACCTTTTTGCTTCCATTTTGTTTTTGTTTTTCCTCAAGGGAATTTTTATTACTTTGCCTACTTTTGTTTTGTGCTTAATACTCACTGATGTGTTTGAGTGGTCGAATGAGTTGGCCACCCTTATTAGGCCAACTTGGACAACGAGGCCCACTCCCTCTTTCTCTTTTCCTCTTTATCAAGTTTTATGCCACATGGAATTTTCTGATTTACTGGATTTTGTAAAATTCATAACTATTTGTTTACTGTTAAGAAAATAATTAGATAAATCTATTGGTACAGGTTTTATTGCCTAAATCCAATGTTGTATAAAGGGTGTTTTTCAATGGATTAATCTAAGTAGACAATAACTTGCAAAATTCATAACTAAATATTTAAAAGTCAAAAAAATATAATAAAATATGTTTTGAACTCAGAAAAATATATCCTAAAATAAGTCATGGTTTTGATAACCTAATTCACTAATACTAAAAAGGCTATTTTTAGGGTTTGAATAATTAATGAAAACCTCACCCTAATTCTACATATATGCATAATAGGTGCTTTGGAGACCTATTCTTGGATCTAGGACTATCTTTAGACTATTTAGATTCTTGAGTAAGGTATGTTTACATATCCTATTATTCCTTTTAGCAATTCACCTATTTTCTTATTTCTCTTCGTCCTATGGAAATTAGCTTACACAATATCTTGTTCTTTTAGAAAATACTCTTCATGTGAAATAATTTATAATATTACTAATCTTGTGATAATATGTGGACATTCTCTTGGTCTTTTCTAATGTTTTGTTCATGATGGAACTCTATATGATGACATGTGATGTCTTTTTCCCACTTATGAGGTGGATGTATATGTTGGTCACTTTTGTGGTGACTAGTTTTTGCAGAATAACTATACTTTCTACTTGCCTCTCTATTAAACATTCTATGTGATCCATCAGCACTAGAGTAGTGTAATTGTATTGGTTTTTGGGTAGTATGCCCTTGTTATTATTGGGATGGAGGTGGTGGTGCCCCATACCTGGGTTTAAGTTTGTGAGGCTTGGCCTGACTTTTGTATATATTGGGAGTTGGAAATATGATAATGTATCAGGTTTCAAGTTTGTGAGGCTTGGCCGCCTTTGTTTTTATATTGTTCTAGTGTTATGCTTATCTCACATGCATGTAGGTTGATGATTATGGGGTGTGTGCCCTAATTCTTTTTATTTTATAGAATGGAACGATTCTATTTTTTTTGGTTATGGAAAGTATCTCTTTTGTTGTTTTTCTTTCTTTTATGTCCAATTGGGTTGTCATTTACCTTTATATGGGAAGCCTTCTCTACTTGATAACCTATTATTCCATAATTGCTCAACTTTATTTTAGTACGTACATACTAGCTTTTTGCTGATGTCCTCTTTTCCGTTCCTTTTTATGGGGTACGCTTCCAACCCAAGGTGTTGGAAAAGGAGAGGACAATCAAGGTGGACCTGGAGCACAACTAGTGTAGCTGACCTCATGGGAGATTTTCTTGAAGTTGTTAGGTAATCCTCAGCTAGTCCTATATGTAATTAGTTTTTCCTTTATATCACCCTGTGTACTAAAAAACTAATAGTGATAAAAATCTTTGTAATGGTTAGATATATCTTTAAATTTTACTACTAGTTTGGTTTTATGATACATTCATGCTGAATAAATTAGTTTATTTCCTTTTGATAAATTTTTTATGTTGGTGTTTAGTTTGGGATGTTTCCTTTTTATTTTAGTAGTGAGTGGTTCCCCTCTACGATCCCACTCCATATTGCATGGTATCAGATCTAGTGACTGTCATTTATCTAACTATTTCATCTTGTCTCCCTTAGGATGTTTGCCTTTTTCCATAGGTTACTTATACCTAGTATCCTTGCCTCGTGTATGAAAAAACCCTAATGGTAGGAGACAACATGAATGCTGACAACCAGTATGGTTGCAAGACACCTTAGAACCCTAGGTTTAAGATGCCAAGGATGGATCCACCCTTTACCACACTAGTGACTCAAGGTACTCCTCTGACTAGAAGTGGACCACCAATAGGCTAGGAAACCCTAGTTTCTGATAGGAGGGATGTAGTCATCTCTCCTGATAAAGAGTTGGCAATGTTTTGAAATTTTTTTCCACAACTATGGTAGGGAAGATGAACAACCCAACTGTTCCTGAAAAGCCCAAGGAGTATTCCACAATGGAATTCATGAAGATGCAACCACCCTCCTTCAAGATTGAAAGTGAGATCGAGATGGTTGACAAAGATGATGATTGGGTGCTAGCCATGGAGAGGACATTTGATGGTATGAAATGTACTCCCTACCAGAAGGTTAGGTTTACTTCATTTGTTATGGATGGATCTACTCAAGTTTGTGGAATGGGATAGGGAGGACACATAATATCTCTACCATGACATGGGAGCAGTTCTTGGTAATTTTTTGTGAGAAGTACATCTACATTGTTGCCCTAAAGAAGAATGAAGCTTAGTTCTATAGTTTGGACCAATGTTCAATGATCGTTTCTACTTATGTGTAAAAGTTATTGTTGCTTGGGAGATATGCTTCTGGACTTAGTGAAGAATGTAGAGCTAACCTATATCTACAAGGACTCAACTAAAACACGGGTCATGCTCTTATTCCACAACTACCTTTGACCTTTCAGTAGATGGTTGATAAATCTTTGGCTATGGAGTCTTACCTAAGATTTCAACCTAGGGAGTTTGACAAGAAGAGGAATCCCTCAATAGATTAATAGAAAAGAGACAAGTGTGCTAAAAAATTGTTACCATCCTCTAGGGAAGTGTTCTCGAGCTAAACCTTGACATGTCACTCCAATGATATGTCATTATTGCAGTGAACCTGGACACATTTGACCTAAGTTCCCAAAGCTTCACAATGGACCTGCATCAGTTCAAGAACAACAACAACAACAACCTCAAGTGCCTCATCAGAATAATGGTAACAATAATGGTAGAAGACCTGTAGAAAGGTGAGATGGAAGAGTTTTTGCTTTGGATGGTCAAGAAGTTGAAGGTAACCGTTAGTACCATAGTTAGACTTTCAATTTATGTTTCCATTTTGCATGGTACCTTATGGATATATGTAAGGAAGTTAACTTTGTATCTATAATTTGCTTGACTTATTTGGATATAACTTTTTAAGGGGTGGTAAATAGTTGTTTGTTCATTTTTGACTTTTATATTTCGAGGATGAAATCCCTTTAAGGGGTGGTATGCTGAAACATACTGAAACCTAAAACTTAATATTATTCCAGGGTTAAGAAGTTAGAGACCTTAGTCTTTGGGCTTGGCCAAACAAGGGTGACATAATGCTTTGAATTTAATAATAAGATAACATGAAAGGTACATATGATGTGTCACATGAGGTAATAATGTGCATAATTGGACAAGGTGTCCATAATTGAGAATAATGATATATAATTCAACTAAATATGAAATAAATAAACTCATGTGAGATAACGATAGAATAGATTCATTGTAGATCTTTCCTCGGCCTTTAGAATAAGGAAGAGATAAAAATATAAATAATAACTCTTTGACGAAGGTAATGTGATATTGAATTATTTAATAAGAGAAGTAATGGAAATAATGGACAATGGGCTAAAATTAATAAAAGAGGAAATAATTGGTTGAGAATAACTTCAGATTCATTTTCTTTGGTTTTAAGTTTACTTGAATGATAAGTTTCACCAATTTAGGATAATAATGATCACAACTATTTTATTTAGACAAGAGAAGGTGTTTTTCCTTCAAAATATGAAATAAAATATTTAATGACTCCAAAAGTGGAAAATAATCTACGCATTAAAATATGCCTTTGGGTGAATTTCCACTTGATTTTGAGAAAGTTTGATTAAAAGATGAAATCAAGAGAGAGATAGTGTGTAGAACCGTCAAAATATTAAATAAGTGTACAAATAACTAGAACATGTTAAATTAAGGGAAAATTCATATCCAACATACTTAATTTAACTTGTGGGTGAAGTTTCATCAAATTTGGTGTATCTTAAAGTCATTAATGCTTGAGGAAAGAGAAAATAGTATTTGGTTTATTTAACAAATCAAAAGTCTTCAAAATGAAAATCTAATTGCATAATTAAAATCTATATGTCTTGATTAGCCTATGTGCAAAATTTCATCCAATTTGGAGTTTATTTGCACCCTAAAAAGAAGAAAGAGAAAAAGGAAATTGAAATGCAATATCACTTTATTAAATTAAATTTGATTTTGTCACACTATCACACACCTTGGTTTCATAATACAATTTTACGGGAAACTTGGGTCGTCAATTTTTTATCTAATGGTTGTGGCATCATCTCCAACCTCAGGTAGCACAGTGGCCCTCCAGGTCCAGTAAAATTATATTTCCTTTTCCTCTAGTATCCTCATTTCTCATCTATTTCTAGCGATTTTTCCTCCATCTATTTCATTTTTTGATTCCACACTCAACGAGCCCCCACATAGACCCTAACTATCTATTTTGACAAAATTCCCAAAAGAGGTGTTGAAAGCCAATTTTGTAGACGCATGCTGATCTACAAAAACCCCTATCTAACCCCCAGAAATGATCGCCAACACTCTCACAACTCTTCTCTGCCTTCAATTTTCCCAAATACCTTGTTGCAGCTCCCGACCTACTTCATCTTTTTCCTATGGTTTCTCAGAGGACCAACCCAGTTTTTTTGGAGGAGAAGGAGCAAGCTCAGCACAACTTCTTGGACCTCGCCACTTCAAATTGAGGTAGTGTGTGAGATCAGGAAGGTTTAATGGAGCTCCAAGAGTCCTTGGCTAAAGCTTGGAGGAACCCGGGGTATTTTTTCCCCTTTTCGCTCCACCTAGCAGCAAGCTACTACGACGACCCTCACTAAGATCGCGAGGAGGAGCTGACATCTACCAGGCGAGATGTCGGTGACATGTAGAAAAACCAGGAAAGTTCTTATGTAGTGAAAGTAAGAAGCGAGGAGCACCAGAGGACGTCTGATTTTCTCACCGGAGAGGAGTGCCGCAGCGGCGCCCTATCCCAAACTCACATAGGCTTGGGACTCCCCAACGCGAGTGAAAGAGAGGAGGCCGACCCGGTTCATGCCTCAAACTAGGCGGGTCCAGGAACAATAAACCAACTGATTCAGAGAGAACCAACTCACAGCAGACCACAACATCCAGAGGAGGTGCACCCTCCTCAGGGCCACATTTTAGTGACTGATTGGACCATGAGGTAATTATATCCCAAAACGCTCAGATCTTCTTTAATTCATAGAAATTGGCCCGTTTATCTGAAAAATACAAACAAGGTAGCATTTTTCTCAGAAAAATGATTAGAACACAATAGAACTATAATACCAGGCTTTTAATCCACTAATATTAGTGATATATTATTAGTTGTGGAATGCTTAATTGATAGATAATAAATATCAAACAACAACCTAAAATTATGAGAAAATGTCAGTAAGTCTATAATCATGTTTATAATGCATATGATGTCAGATATGGTCATGTTGATGCACGAAAGCATATAATTTGATTAATATGGCTATGTTGGGCTAATAACACTAAATAAAATATAATAAATACATACATGCTCAATAAATGATAAAAATTACAAAGTAAGCTCATAACAGTATATGGAACCTTAGTTTTAATTATGTGATCAGTTTTATACATGAAATCTATGTTATGTGAAGTTGACTCGTAATACATGGTTTAAAACCCTAATTTAGGTTAATGATGTAAACTAAGGTTAATATGTGCACAAAAAGGATATGGAATCTAATGTACAGATGATGAGCCATAAATTGGAATACGACATTAGTAACATCAATCCCAAATAACAAGATGATAAGACAAGTAACAATGAGAATATCCCAATGAACTAAGCTAAACCCTAATGAACACGATTAGGGTTAAGATGAGATGCATGATGATGAGAATCTGATGATAGTATGTGATCTTATCTTAATCAAGGGTTGACCAAGATATAGATGACACCAGAAATATGTGGTTTTGGGATGTCTCTTTGGAAGGTATGCCATTACCTCTTGCTTGGTTTATTATACATTATGCTTGTTTTATATGGTAGTAAATACTTGACATATGGTATTGATTGAAATGATTGTCTTGTATGATATGTTGCTTGAATTTCCATACGTGTTGCTGTATGTATACCTTGAACAACTACAAACATAATTTAGCTGTTCCATCATAGGATAGCTCATAAACCACTTGGTGGTAGAACGCATGCATAATGATCACAAACCACTTGGTGGTAGATCATATGATGTTTGTATAATGATCACAAACCACTTGGTGGTAGATCAGAAGGCCTGAAGACATCAAAGCCTTGGTGGTAGACACACGAGATATACGATGGAAATGTGCTTAAAATATGTGTTCTCTTTTGTTAATGAACATCTTTGTGCAAGTTTACGCTTTTTCTTATATTTCTTTCTAACTTCCAAGTATTAGTTTTATCTTATTGCCAAGATATGATGAGAGGTATATAAAAGACACATAGGCGTACTCAGTACAATATTCTTGAATATTGTGCTGATGTGTACCACATGTAATCTTTTGTTTAGGTTGTGGACATGTGTTCTTGAAGATCCATGATAGTGAGAGTTGTGTAGCGAGCTGATGTACATGTGGACCTGTTGTCTTAAGATCCTATTGTTTAGTCGTAGTACATGTATATGTAGAGTTTTCCGTTCAATATGTAATATCAAATGTTGTAACAATTCATGTTGAAATTATATGTTGAATGGTGAACATGTGTGTATGGTTTTATTATTGTTCATGTACATGTGCTACTGTTGTTTCCTCCTGACTCCCTTGATCTTCTTCTTCTTAGCTTAGTGTGGGATGTTTAAATTGGGATTCTTGCTGAGGTGAAGGTTTCAATTTGGACGTCACACATCAGATTAAATTTTAGAAAATCCGGGGACGTTACACCAGCACCCTCACAACTCTTGTTTGCCTTCAATTTTCCCAAATATCTTACCGTAGTGCCCGACCTACTTCATCTTTTTCCTATGGTTTCTCAGTCTTGACCTATATGCAAACACTACCATTACACATTGGATGCATGGACACCATCTCTGTATTTTCTAGGGAAACCTTTAATGCCCCATCAACCATGAGTTCCTCTGATATGGTCCCCCCTCAAAGTTGGTCTCACTACTATCATCGGCCGTCATCATCCGACCTCTTTGGTTACCTTCTGATCTCGATAACCTGCTCTATCAACTTTGTGTTATTCCTTGGTGTCACCCCCATGAGCAGTTGTGTGGTTATCTACTACTTTGATAGGTTTCTACATTCTCTATTTTTCTGATTGTGCTCTCATTGTGGAAGGGATTTTCTTCCTCTCTCTCTAGTCCTTCAATCTTGAACAAAGGCTTTGTGTGCATGTCAGTTCTTCACAAACTTACTTGACTTGCTTTTGGATCATAAAGTGGAGCATTTCTTAGTATTATCTCACCACTCAAATCTTCGGTTGAATTCCATGTCAAGGGAAGAAGGATTGAGGAATGAATCCCCTCTAGTTATTCTCCTCTTTTCCATTTTTTCTTGCATTTTGTTTTTGTTTTTCCTCAAGGGAATTTTCATAACTTCACCTACTTTTGTTTTGCACTTGATACTCACTAATGTGTTTGAGTGGCCGACTATTTTGGTCAACCTTGATTGGGCCAACTCAGTCCCACGCGACAGAAAAATGTAATTTATCCATTTTAATTTAATCTTTTAGATATCTTTTTAGGTTTGTTTTGTTATTAATTTTCTTAGTTTTGAATTAATTGTATTAGTTTATATTTTCTCTCTTTATTTGGAGTTTTATTCATATTTGGTTGGATTTTTGTAGGAAAATGGCCTAATCACTCCAATCATTAATTTCTCTTGGAAGATGTTTTGCATAATTCTCGCAGTGTCTGAAATTCATGAATAGACAACACCAAAATAGTCATAACTCTGACATACAAATTCCAAATTTGGAGTTTATATATGTTTTGAAAATACAATTTTAATTCCTATAGAAAAATATATTTCCTTATGATTTTGGTAGTCATTTGACTGTCCAACCAACCAGTAAACGTGGTTGTTCATTTTCTCATAGTGCTTGATTTAAATATATACCTTGCACCAAAATATGCATAACTCTCACATCCAAAGGTGGAATTTAATTTTTAAATATGAGTTGGAAAGAAAATTCAAAGGAATATAGGAAAAATATATTTTTGGTTATTAAAGGTTATTACCTATTTAAATGCACATGAAACTTTGGGAGTAAAATCTTCAGAGAGAGACTCAGAATTTGAAGGATCAAAAGAAGGCAATCAATGACTTTCTGTATTACTTATTGAGGAAGAGATCGCTCCTCACCAAGACAATTTGAAGCTTCCTCTTCCATTTATTCTTCACCCCTTTTAGGGTTTCCACCCTCCTTCCCCTATAAAAGGAGGTGGGACTCCACAAGAAAAATCATCGAGTCTTAGTTGTAAATGGAGTCTTACTTGTAATGAATTCTTAATTTGTAGTCCTCAATTTTGTACTCGCAATTTATTCCATTGTTGTAATATTTCATTTTTGTAAAACAAATTCAATTCTTCATCTCTGGAACTTGGTTATTCTCATTCTTTACTTCTCAATCTTTTCTCTTAGAACAGAAGATTAAGGGATGAAGTTGTTTGACTGGCACCATCTAGATCTCCTTAGAGAGTCTTCTTCTGATGGTCTATGGCTTCTTTCCTTCTTCCTTTTGCTTCCCCTCTTATGGCTAGTGAGTAGTCTTCTTATCGAGGCAAGGGGAGCAACCCCTTAGCCATGTGATGATTAGATCAAAGTTTTACATGATTTTTTAGACAAATGGTTTTTGATTTAGAAATTGATGATTTTAACCAAGTGATCTCTCATTTTCATCGCTTGTCAAACTTGGCAGATGCGATTGTGGAACCCAAGATTTAGAACAACCAAAACAGTTGCATGGTAATTTGGATGAGACCTCATTAGGATGATTGAACTAGGATCCATGAACGCAAGGATCAATGGGTTTATGGGGAGTTCATCTTTTTTGAATCATTTACGAATGTTTCACATACCCTCCTTTAACTTTCTTATAAAATAATTTCTTCAATCTTGTTTCACTTTAGCTAGGGTGGTGAAATCCCTTAGCTTTGATATTTTTTTATTTTGTTTAGTTGATCTTTAATTCAACATATTTATTTTAGTTTAGTTGATTGGTGTGCTAAACGACCCACATCAATTTGGCACTGTTGCCAGGGACAACAAGGTTAATTTTTAGATATGATTTATTGTATATCTTGTACAATTTTTCTCATATTTCTCTAACTTGTATAAATTAGTCTTGTTCTATATCTTCTATTTCATCATTTATTTTTCTAGATTTTTGTAGTTTTTTTCCTACCAAGTAACATTCCAGTAGTGCATCTCCTCCTTCTATTTATTTTCCATTCTGGCAATATCACTTTCTAGTTTATTCTTTTTGTAAATTTTAATCTCATTCCATAATTTATTTTTGTTTCATAATTTTTTAGCATGTTCAAATTTTTTTAGCCTTGTTCCATAATTTCTTTCTTAGATATTTGCAATTTCTTTTTGCCTTCTGAGCACAATTTCAGAAGTGTATCTCCTCTTTATACTAAGTTTCCATTCCATCAGTACTACTTTCTAGTTATTTTTTTTGTAATTTTAGTTTATTCCATAATTTTTTAGCTTTATAATTTTTAGCTCTCTTTTGTAATTTTTACTAACCCATTATCTTATAATTACTCTTCTCTCGTGTGTTCATTGACATATCTTTCATGAACTTTTTAAATGGAGTGGGCATCCCAATATCCCCCATAATGTTATTATTATGGTCTTTACCCCATGAATCTCTTGTCTGTCTGACTTTATCCCATGCCACCCCTCTTTACGAGCCCTTTCATTGTGGTGGATACAATATGAATCCATATTTTTCCCATAACCATTATGGGGAACCTTTCGATATATATTCTGGTGGGGTATGATCAACATAATTTTGAAGGGTATGACCAACAGAACTTTGGGGGAAATGGACCTATTTATGATACCTAATATATTGCTCAACAGGAAGAGAAACTTAGGTCCTTATAGAAGATGGCAGCAAAACTAATAACTAGCCAAACCTTGTTAGCCACTTTGTTAAAAGCCCAATCCCAAAACCCAATTGTTCCAATATGTCCCCTCATGATTCGATGTCACCTTGTAGTACTGAATCTTCCCAACAAGACCGATTCAATGGAAATTACAATTCACCATCTTCTAAAGATTATAATGAGGAGAAATGCCACAAGTAATATAAGGAGCACAAGGCACAAGAATACCATGAGGGATTTGGTGAAGATGGACAAAATTTTGAGGTGTATAAATCCTATGTTAAAACTCAATTTAATCATGAAATGGAAGAGAGACTTAAGGCCCTAGAGAAGATGGCAGTAGAAGGACAAGCAAAACTTGAATCTCGTCAAGCCATGCTAGCTACCTTACTAGAGGCTCAATCACAAACTCCCCCTATAGAGATTGAGCAAACCAAGATAGTTATTCCCGATGATGACAATGATGATCCTATTTTTGTGTCATGTATGTCAGATCCTAACGAAATAGCACAAACCATGTAGCCATATTTTGTGTATGATGAGGATGTTGGAATCCCTATCTTTCCTTTAGAGTCTCTAGTACTTGAATATGAAAATTTGAAGCATGAGAGTCATCTTGTATATCCAACAAGCCCTCCCATCCTTAATATAAATTTGAATTATACCATAGAACAACACCATTTTTTGAGTCTATTTTGGATAATGAACATCTAACCCCCTTTTTGACACAGCCAGTTATCATTCCACATAAGACTAATGTAGAAGGGGAGATACCACTCTTGAAAGAATCCTATACACCCCCTTCTCTTATTTACAAGGAAGACGTCCCCATCCCTCCTAAATCCTTGGGTACCCCTTGTACAAAAGAATTAGAGCTATATGCTATATCAACAATGAAACTTACCAAACCCAATGTTGATGGCATTATTTTTTAGGAGAAGCAAACCATTTTTGTAAATAATTTGAAATCATTTGTTTCAGCATCAATTCTCCCATATGCATGTAATTATGATGGTGGAAAACCTGAGCCAGATCCTCCACCCGACTCTATACATCCTGCTCTACTGGCATTACTGGCCAGGTACCTGTCAACCTCCCCCAATCTACATCCATTTTCAACAGTTCCCTTGCTATCAAAGGATGATCTGTGGATCTTATTAGAGGGAATGGGAGGTGAAAGAAAATATGAGCACCCCATGAGCACCCCACTGGGCTTCCATGATTACCCTATCATAGGGTACAATATGAAGCTCCTTAGATAAAGGTCCCAACCCTCATACACATTCCCTTCAGCTGGACATTTTTTGAGCTACGAGGGTCACCTGGACGTCCTCTTTTTCCCTCCATCTTGGGTTTAAGTTTTTCTTAGGACGAGCAAAATTTTTAAGTCGGGAGTGGAGGTGGGTGGTATGTACTCCTTCCCCCCACTCTATCTTAATTTTCTACAAATTTTTATTATGTTATATAGTTTTGTTTTATTTTTCCAACATTTTCAAAATAATTCAATTTTTTAATTTGGCCGTTATCTAATTGGCCAGGTTGAGTAGATATTATCCTTGTACCTCTTTGAATTTAGTAAATCTTTTGTAAAAAAAATTATATATTGCCATGTCTGAAGCCACCATGTCACCTAGGACCCCAAATTAGCATCACTCCTGGAAAAATTGGCGATCCATATGGTATCAATCAAAACCAAACACAATTTTTCTCTATTTATAAACTGTGTATTAACTTGATATAAATCTTGTATAATGTGATTGACATGAATATTATTTTTGATGTAATGGCACTTTTGGAAAAAGAAAAAAAAGAAAATAATTTGTGTGAAGTTATAAGCACACATACACCTTTTGTTTCCCCCTTATTTTCTTTCTAAAAAAGAGAAGCAAATAATCACCACTGGATAAAAAATTAAGTCTAGGGTGGCATGCTTCCCATATAAAAATTCCATACCTCACAAAGGGGCATACCATCAAAAGATGTCAAAAGTGCACATGAAAAAATGTGAACAATGTAGCCACAACTCCATAAATTCAAACCAAGTCAAATAGAGGATAAAAAAATTTCACAATTTCATTCTTTGCTTTCACACCCCCAAATTTTATCTTGTTCTTGTTCTTGTGCAGAAACTCACATAAAAAAAAATAATAAAAATGAGATTGTCAAAGAAAAAGTAAGATGAAGCATGCTTTTCTACAAAGTCTTGATTTAGAAACAATATATGCTATTTATTTTTGATCGAGAAAATATGATTTTGTATTTTGTGGTTTTAGGAGATTGGGTTGCTTGGCCAAATTTAGAGGTAAGGAGTAAATTGATGTCATAAGGGTCGGGATAGACATGTTGTTAGTATAAATTAAAATTATTTGTAATTTTATTTGTTTGATGACAAAAAAATATTCAAGTCTGGGGTATTTTGATAAATGTGTATTTATCCTTTTAAATTTATTCTTTTAGATATATTTTTAAGATTATTTTGTTATTTATTTTCTTAGTTTTGTATTAATTGTATTATTTTATATTTTCACTCTTTATTTGGATTTTAAATTTTTGCTTTAATTTTTGTAGGAAAATGACATAATCACTCCAATCATTAATTTCTCTTGGAAGATGTTTTACACAATTCCCGTCGTGCCTGAAATTCATGAATAGACAACACTAAAATAGTCATAACTCCCACAGAAAAATTCCAAACTTGGAGTTTAGATATGTTTTGAAAATATAATTTTAATTTATATAGGAAAAATATATTTCCCAAAATTTTTGATAGTAATTCGACTATACAACTAACCAGGGAACATGCATGTTCGTTTTCTCACAGTGCCAAATTCAAATATATACCTTGCACCAAAATAGCATAACTCTCACTTCTAAAGGTGAAATTTAATGTTTAAATATGAGTTTGAAAGGAAATTCAAGGGAATATAGGAAAAACATAGTTTTTGGTACACTTTAAAGCTTATTACCTGCCGAAATGCACATGAATCATTGAGGATGGAAATCTATAGAGAGAGAGTCAAAATTTGAAGGATCATAAGAAGGCAATCAATGATTTTCTCTATTGCCTATTGAGGAAGAGATTTCTCCTGACCAAGATAAATAGCAGCCGCCTCTTCCATTCCTTCTTCTACCCTTTCAGGGTTTCCACCCCTCCTTCCCCTATAAATGAGGTGAGACTCCACAAGAAAAATCATCGAGTCTTATTTGTAAATCAAATCTTACTTACAATGGTGTCTTAATTTGTAGTCCTCAATTTTGTATTCACATTTTCTTCTATAGTTGTAGTCTTTCATTTTTGCAATACAAATTTGGTTCCTCATCTCTAGCTCTTGGTTATTCTCATTCTTTTCTCTTGGAACAGATGATTACGAGATCAAGTTGTATAATTGGCACCACCTAGATCTCCTTAAAGATTCTTCTTCCTATGATATATGGCTTCTTTCCTTCTTCCTTTTACTTCCCCTCTTACGGCTAGTGATTAGTGTTCTTACTAAGGAGAGGGGAGCAACCCCTTAGCCATGTGATGAATATATTTAAGTTCAACATGATTTTTTTAGACAAATGATTTTTGATTTGGAAATCGACGATTTTAATGAAGTGATCTCTCATTTTCATCGCTTGTTAATTTTGGTGGATGCGATCATGGAACCCAAGATTTAGAACAACCAAATCGATTACATGGGAATTTGTATGAGACCTCAAAAAAGTTCTCATTAGGGTGATTGAACTAGGATGCATGAATGCCAGGACCAATGGGTTCACAGGGAGTTCATCTTTTGTGAATCATTTACAAATGTTTCACATACCATCCTTTATATTCTTATTGTGTAATTTCTTCAGTCTTGTTTCACATTGGCTAGGGTCATAAAATCCCTTAGCTTTGGTATATCTTTCTTTTGATTATTTTATCTTTAATTCAATGTCTTTATTTTATTTTATGTTAGTTTTAACAAACTCTTAAAATGGATTTTACATTCTTTATTTAGCAATCATATTTGAATCTCAATCATCTTCATCACCGTCTCTATGGATCGACCCTTCTATACTAGCCTTTATCAGAAAGTAGAAAAAGGATAAACACTAGGATAATTTTCCTAGTGATTGGTGTGCAAAAAGACTCGCATCTGCGGCCCACTCCCTCTTTCTCAAGTTTTATGCCAGGTGAAATTTTTTGGTTTGTTGGATTATGTAAAATTCATAACTAATTGTTTATTGATAAGAAAAATACAAATAAATAGTCAATAAATTCAGAAAAATAAGAACTATATACTAGTACATGTTTTATTGCCCAAATCTAATGTTTTATAAAGGATTAATCTACATAGATAATAAATTTCAAATTTCATAACTAAATATCTAAAGCAAAAAAATATAATAAAATATGTTTTGAACTCATAAAAATATATCCTAAAATAAGGCATGGTTTTGATAACCTAATTCACTAATATTAAAAAGGTGATTTTTGGGATTTTGAATAATTAATAAAAACCTAACCCTAATTCTATATATATGCATAATTGGTGCTTTGTAGATCTAGGCTTGGATCTAGGACTGTCTTTAGACTATTTAGATTCTTAAGTAAGGTATGTTTGCATATCCTATTATTCCTTTGATAAATTCACCTATTTCCTTCTTTCTCTTGTTCATATGGACATTAGCCTACACAATATATCTTGTTCTTTTGGAAAATATGCTTCATGTGAAATACTTTATATTGTTACTGATCTTGTGATTATATGTGGACATTCGCTTAGCTTTTTCTTATGTTTTGTTCATGATGAAAATCTATATGATGACATGTAGATTCTGGTTATGCATGATGGAACTCTATATGTTCACATAATCTGGATCTAGCAGCTGTAGTGGTTCATGCCCTAAAGATGAGGAGACACTATTTGTATGGGGAAAAGTGTCAGATCTTCACTGACCACAAGAACCTTCAGTATATCTTTTTGAAGCATGATATGAACATGAGGTAGTGGAGATGGATGGAGCTAATCAAAGACTACGACTTCATGATAGACTACCATCCAACAAAGGCAAATGTGGTGGCTGGTGCGTTGAGTAGGATGGCATCTTCGTCATCATCTACGGATAAGGCATAGTTACACTTCGTTGTGGGCAACTAGTGGGACATGTTGGTATTGCTTCCCCATATGGACATACTATTGGGGGTTTCCTTGTTGGTAGGATTATTGGCATAATTGTATGTGAAGCCGACATTGATGCAACAGATCAAAGATGCACAACAAAATGATAATGTGATACAAAATATCAAGGAAGAGTTTGGTAGTAAGAAGTATGATGGATTTCATGAGTCAGAGGACATGACGATTTTCTTTCATAATAAGAATGTGGTTCCTAATGCCGAGGTACCAAGGAAGTTGATTCTTGAGGAGGATCATTCCTCGATGTATGTGATGCACACTTGAAATACAAAAATGTACCAAAATATGAAGGATTTGTACTGGTGGCTAGGTCTAAAGCGTGATGTGGAAGAGTTTGTTGCTAAGTTTCCAATTTGTGAGCAGGTCAAGGCAAAACATTAGAAGCCTACAAGGATGCTACAACCTTTGCCAATACCACAGTGGAAATGGGAATTTATTCCCATGGACTATGTGGTTGGTCTTCTTAGGACAACCAAAGGTCATGATGCCCTTGGGGGATAGTAGATAGGTTGACAAAGTCAGCTCACTTCCTTCTAGACAAGACATCATATATAATGGATTAGTTGGTAAAAATATATGTTTATGAGATAGTTCTGTATGGTATTCAAGTTACTTAAGTGTTTGACAAAGGTCCACAAGTCATTTTTGGGAACATCTACATACAGATTTGGGGACACGACTGATGTTTAGTACATATTTCCACCCACATATAGATTGTCTGTTCGTAAGGACCATCCAAACCTTGGAGGATCAGTTGAGGGCATGTGTTTTGTAGTTTCTTGGAAGTTGGGATGTGCATCGGTGTTTGATTGAGTTCACCTACAAAAAAACTACCTAGAGGAGTATAGAGATGGAACTGTATAAGGCTTTGTATGGGAGATGTTGTTGGTCACCGCTTTGTTGTATGACATAGGCGAGTATCAACTCTTGGGTCCCGAGCTACTGGAACAGACTATAGAGAAGTTCAAGGTGACACAACAACAGTTGAAGGCAACCCAAGATAGATAGAAGCCTTATGTTGATAACCATCACAAACCGCTTGAGTTCCACTGCTCTCTTAGGTAGACATGTTTGTATTTCCAGCAGATTTTTTTGTCATGGAGATGTAAGATGACCAGGGCAACAAACTACTACTCAGAAGACAATTCTAGGCCACAACTGACATTATTCTAGAGATGGGTAGAGGAATACTAACATTGGGTAACAGAGAAGAGAGGTTCAAAATCTTGATGCCCGAGCCTCCTGAGATTGTCAATGTGAAATAACAATGTCATATGCTTCAGTAGGTCTAAACAAATGTGTCACTATTTCTTTGAAAGCCATTTCTTGAAATGGCTCATGTGATGACACAAGTCCAAAAAGGCACACTGGTAGTGGATATCTTGGGGAACACAAAGGAGATATATTTTATAAAGTAGGTTCAGCACCATGATGTTGAAGAAAAGGATTATTATCTGACAATGATTGAGGAGGCAACCTCTAATGCTCTTACTCAAGCATATCTACAGTTATCTTTGGAGGCATGTATTATGAATCTAATAGATGACTATACCCGGCACTATTTTTTAGTGGAATGTGTCTTACTTCTCAAGGTCTTACCATGTTATTACACTAGACACTATGAGGATCTAGGTTACCCTCCACTACCATTGATCCCCTCTTTGCTGAACACTCTATATTTGGAGTTGAAGCCATTTCCAACTCACTTGAAGGATGTTTTCTTGGCTACAGAGGAGAAGATTCTAGTCATCATCTAAGATTCACTAAGAAATTGTAAAGAGGAGCAACTACTTATGGTTTTGAAAAACCACCGTGCAACATTCGAATGGTCTATGGAAAACTTGAAGGGGATTTCCCTTAGTTTCTATCAACACCAAATCAAACTAGAGGAAGGAGCCAAAGCTATCATGCAACCTTAGTGAAGATACAACCCCATCATGACTGAGGTAGTGAAAAAGGAGATAGTGAAACTTTTATCTACATGTATTATATATGCTATCTTTGATTTGAACTGGGTTAGTCCAACCCAGGTGGTTCCTAGAAAGGGAGGTTTAACAATCACTACTAATTCAAACGATTAGTTGATTTATACTATATTAGTGACTGGGTGGCATGTATGAACAAACTATAGACATTTGGATGCCACCACCTTAAAAGACCTTTTTCCTCTCCCTTTTATTGACCAGATTTTAGAGCCACTCACCGACTGCTCTCATTTTTGTTTTTTGTATGGTTATTCAAGATAAAATCAGATATCCATCAAGCCACACGATCAAGAGAAGCTGGTCTTCACTTGTACTTATGGCACATTTGCATATTGTTTATGCCATTCAGTATTTGCAAGACATCAACCACTGTCCAACGATTCATGCTTGCCATTTTTCTTGATATGGTGGAGTGCTTTCTGGAAGTGTTTATGGATGCTTTTTCAGTGTATGGAGAGTCCTTTGATGATTGTCTTGACAATATATATAAGGTGTTTTAAAGGTGTGAGGATACTCATCTTGTTTTAAATTGGGAAAAATGCCACGTGATGGTGAGTGAAGGAATTGTCTTGGGACATAAAGTGTCCAATGAAGGAAGGGAGGTTGACCCGATCAAAATAGAGATAATCTTCAATCTACATCTACCACCATTGGTGAAGGGAGTAATTAGCTTCTTAGGACATGCTGAATTTTAGCGCCATTTTATATAAGTTTTTTATAAGATTGCTGAATCACTCTTTGAGTTATTGGAAAAGGATGTTGAATTTAAATTTGACGAGTGATATTTGAAATCTTTCAAGGTGTTGAAGGAGAAATTGGTCTTCACACCCATTGTCCAAGCTCCAGATTGGAGTCAACCTCTTGAGATGATGTGTGGAACATAGATTATTAGGGGTTGCTCTAGGTCAACGTCGAGATAAAGTACCCACTATCATTTATTATGAATCTAAAAGCTTAATTGATGACCAACTAAATTATACAGCTATTGAAAAGGAATTTTTGGGGTCGTTTTTGCTTTTAGGAAGTTCTTTCAATATTTGATAGGGGGTAAAGGTTGTTGTCTGGATGGATCATGCAACCATCAAATACTTGCTGCAGAAAAAATCTGCAAAGCCCAGGTTGATTAGGTGGATCCTATTGTTGCAGGAGTTTGACATAGAAAATTTAGACAAGGCCAGTACCAAGAATGTGGTGGCAGGCCACCTTTATAGGATTGAACATGAGTATGAAAAGGATATTGATATACCCATTGTGGAAGATTTCCCTGATGAACATCTCTTTGTTATGAAAAGCAAAGACCCATGGTTTGCAAACATTGTGAACTATTTGGCATGTGGAAAGATTCTAAGAGATTGGGGATACCAAGAGAAGAAATGATTCTTCCATTCCTTAAGGTATTACCTTTGGGATGACCCCAACTTGATTTGGCAGTGTAGGGATGTCATTATGAGGAAGTGTGCCCCAGATTGTGAATTTTAGAGTATTTTGGGACATTGTCATTCTTGAACAACAGTGGGTTACCATGCTTGTTCTAGGACTGTAGCTAAAGTTTTAGTATATGGTTTCTATTGGCCAATGATTTTTAAAGATGCATGCAATTTTATTCATCATTGTGATGCTTGTCAACGTAGAGGTAATATTTTAAAAAGACATGAAAGGCCTCTGAATGTTTTTCAGGAAGTTGACTTGTGGGACATAAATTTCATGGGCCCTTTTGTGTCTTCAAATTCTAATCTTCATATATTTGTTACTGTGAATTATGTATCTAAGTGTCCGGAAGTAATTCCAATCTGCACAAATGACATCCATGTTCTTGTCAAGGTAGACATGTTTGTATTTCCAGTAGATTTTTTTTTTCATGGAGATGTAAGATGACCAGGGCAACAAACTACTACTCAGAAGACAATTATAGGCCACAACTGACATTATTCTAGAGATGGGTAGAGGAATACTAACATTGGGTAACAGAGAAGAGAGGTTCAAAATCTTGATGCCCGAGCCTCCTGAGATTGTCAATGTGAAAGAACAATGTCATATGCTTCAGTAGGTCTAAACAAATGTGTCACTATTTCTTTGAAAGACATTTCTTGAAATGGCTCATGTGATGACACAAGTCCAAAAAGGCACACTGGTAGTGGATATCTTGGGGAACACAACCATCTTTTATGTTCATTACATTCCAATTGGTAGTTTTGTAGATGTAGTTCCCATTTTTATTTAGTTTGATATAAAAAAGATACTTGATCCATTTGTGTGGTGTGCAGACTAAATATCAGTCAGTACTACCAACTAGGTTATAGGGAAAAAATATGGAGTTGACTAAAAAACTCGGTAATATCGACAACCATCTAAGTAGTACCTAAAAAATCACAAGGAATTTGTGCAAACTGAGTAAAATAACTCAGTACTACCTACCCTTATGTTGCTAGCACTGATATTTTAATAGAAATGATGGCCGAGTTACTGATAAGGACTCATTACTACCAACACATTGTCTGTAGTACCAACAAGGAGTGCACCCCATTTTCAAGACACTATGTTCCTACTTGAAAGAACCAACTAAATTTGAAGGAGTTGGTCCTACCGACGTTCAGTTGGTACTACTAATACGTTACATCATCAATCCATGAGAGCACCATCAAGCTATCGAGATCTTCTACATCTAACGATTGATGGTACCGATCTACGGGCATGTCGGTACCACCAACAGCAGGTCCATATTATCGACGATAGATGATCCACATCAATAAAATCAGTAGATCTGGACGATCGATACCACCAATCATGTGAATTCATGATGAAACGTCAGTACTACTGACACATCATAAATAGTAATGACACAGAGGCAGAGTGGCATGCACAACTATAAAAGGAAGGAGTTATGAATCATTTTCCTCACACCTTCTCTACTCCTTTCTAGGCAAGTGTGTGTAAGAATATCTGGGCGTTCATACTCTACCCCAAGCTCTTCTTAACCTCTTTATTATTTCAGAGATGGCACCATGATGCGAGTCTTCTTCATCGGTGGAGGTTCCAAACATGGTTCCCAAAATAGGATGGATACCCCATCCCAATACTGACATCAAGAAGATCTATGAAGAGTGGAATAAGAAGGAGATCCATGCAACACAATATGGTGATCGTGAGTTCATCACTTCCATTGTCTTCTCAAATAGCATCTACATGATCTACAAGCGTGAAGGGATGGTAGGCCACCACCACTTCACAACATCATTGGAGGTCTGCATCATCCCCGAGCATGGGGATAGATGGAGGGGTGGCCGCATCAATTTCTGCCTCTACAACACTAACTACACCCTGATGCTACAAAATTTCAATGCCATATATGGATGGCCATCTGAAGGAGACCGCTAGTACCTCGACAATTTAAACTTCAAGGCGGGATGGGAGTTATTGTCAGATCTTCTAGAGGGCTAACACATTAGTTGGCATACCAACCCCATCAACGACATCAAACATCCTTTTGCTCTCATACTCCATTGCCTCATCACCAACACCCTTTTTGCTAGATCCATTCTGGGGTAGGGTAAAACCCAGCGTGTTGACCTCTGCTTTCTTTACAAGCTGGTGGAGCAAGGAATCATAAGTTTGGACTTCAATGCCTTCTTTCCTCAACACATAATGGGAGTCAAGTGACAGATGGGGAGGAAACCTCTAATTCATTTTGGAGGGTTGATGACGCTCCATCTTGATCTCGACCTTTCCACTATCAAACCATTGAAGGCCTCCGTAAATCTTGATCTCAAGCATTTCAAGAAGTTCAGCCTCATCAACACTCGCCAAAGTACTGTATATGCATGTTGTACAGTAGGCATTCAATACAAGGAAAGAAAGCTTCCACATGCTATCTTTGAGCTATAGGGAAACCACCTCATGCAGTGATATGTTGATAGCTCATCACAAGAAGAGGAAGAAGAAGAAACTATCAAGGAGGACCAGCCACATGAGCAGGATGATGAAGAATAAGAGGTGGAGGAGACAATTCCCATGATGAGGAGTCTAGTTTCTCACAAGCATCCATGACACTATGTAACCTCCAGTTCATCAGCTCCACCACCATCACAAGAAGATGACCCATACTCCCTGGTGGGAATGTATCACATGATGTAGGAGATCCAACAAGGACAACTATAGTACTCAGCTATGTTAGCAGGCATCCACAATGTGCAAAGAAGGTTGTATCACAACTAGTAGGAAATATTAAAAAATGAGCAACTTCTCTTGGCCAACCAAGAGAACATACACATGCACCTACAACAAATGGAAGGATACCAGTAGCCTTTCTTTGATCACTATTGAAACCAGGGGTACTTTGGTGGATATCCACAACCCCCTCTGATTCCACAACACCCGTCGAGCTTTACAGGGACGTTCTACCCATTTGATCCCCCCATGCCACATCCACCATCACCACCACCCATGTGATTTGTTACTACTATTATACCTCTTAAGATAGAATTTTGACTATGTGGGCATAGTCAAGTTCAAGATTTGTCGGGGGGGGGGTAGTTGAAACAATTTCTATCTTTAGTGTTCTTTTATCTTTCTTTATTAGTTTCCATTTTCAAAGTTGTAGGATCCACATCTCTCTAGTGTATAAGTGGAGTAAAATTTGTGGTTCATGTCAATATCGTATGCTCTCGTTTGTGTGCAATGGGGAAAGAAAAAATTTAAAATACTTACTTAGTTGCACAATTCTTGAGTTGCACACTTAGAGGAAATGTATGTGTTAGTCATCTTAAGGACATTTAATATGAATAAAAATCTTAATTATCCATGTAATGTGGATGAAGATGGGGTTTGATCCTAAAGTTATCTAATAGTTAATGAGATCTTAAATGGAAATTTAAGAAATAAATCAAAGGTTACCCTATGCACGTGCCACTAGAGAGGGACATATCATAAATTCATGAAAGGAATTGTCTCTTAATTATATGATTCCACCCATCCTTCACACATTATTGAATCACCACATTGAGATGAGAAAGTACTCTAAAATATTTCCTCTTGTTGCATTGCATGGCATAATAGGTGACATGATAGTTAGTTTGCTTTTGTTGCATTAATAAAACATGTATGCATAAACAATTTATGTGCATATCATTTTAGTTGCATAAGTAATTTCATGTAGATTACATGCATTTCACATCGTTTGTTTCTTTATCATATGGATATCACTATGCTTTAGAAGTTGAGTGTATGGATAGACATCCATACTCAGAATTAAAAAAAAAGAGAAGTAGAATTTTTTTTTGAATGATATGTAGTAAAGCCCAAGAATAGTGTCCATCATGCAAGAATCATGGGCCAATGAAAAAAGAGAGGTTAATGTTTCACCGATAAGAGTGAGAAAGGATGCCCTTAACTCTTCTAAGATTGAAAGAAATAACAACATGCATTACATTGCTTTCTTACTTTGTTCTCATTTCATTGATGAGATTGTTTGATTCATGCATCATTTCACTCAAAATACTAGGAATTAGGATTCATGCATTTTTCATTAGGTTCACCATATAGGTTCATCATGTTTTATTTGTGCATAAATAATTCGGATGTTACTTGTGATTCTTCATTAGCCACTTACATGTTTTTCTCCTCAATCATTCGTATAAGGAGAACTTCTTCCAACTAGTTGGTAGTTAGGAAAGAGCAATGTAGAATAGGAAATAGCATGATGCACCAAGAAAATGCCTAACTGATTATGGTGTTAACTTCTCTTTAGTGTTCATTGATCTAAGGGTGGACAACTTTTATAGAAGTTTTTGGTTGCTGTACAGTAGTTATTGTTCACTGGTCAAATCTGGGATTGCCAGGTGGGGATGGGTGAGAGATGAAATTCATAGTTTATGTCCTTGTGCTAACTTATCTCAAACATATTCGAGAGCAACTTGCTCGAGGATGAGCAAAATTTAAGCTTAGGAGAGTTTTATGCACTGATTATTTGTCCTTTTCACATGCTATTTTCTATGATTTTTTTGCACTTTTTTTTACTTATCATATTAATTGTGTCTGATTTATTTTTTTAGCCCGTGTCACATTTTTGCATCAAATAACTATAATTTCAATGTTTCCAGTTGATTTAGTATATTTTTCGAGCTTAGGTAAAGATTTTATGCATTTTAGGTGAATGCACAAGAATCTACACATCTCAGTACTACTGACTTAGGAGTCGGTGGTATCGACACATGCTCAGGTTGGATCAAAAAGAAATTGAGAAGACTCGATACTACCGACATGCAAGTTGATACTACCAACTACATCACAATGTTTTTCTCAAGAATTATCAAATCAACTCGGTACTATAAATAGCATAGTCAGTAGTAAGAACAAATTGATAGGTGCCTAAGAAATTAGAAGATTTAGTAGTACCGACACCCCATCAGTAGTACCGATGTGTCAGAACCAGGTTGATCTAAAGACATTTCTTAATCCAATGACTGAGGTTTTAACTCACCAAAAGTCATGTTTATGACTGAGGGAAGTGAGACTAGACCTATCACCATCATCTTTTCCATCGTACAATGATTGGGAGCAATAGAGGGAGAAAAAAGAAGATAGGGACCACATTTTGGATGATTTAGGCACATCCAGTAGACAGATTTGCATAGCAGATTGGCACATGTGCGAGAAGGGATCATCTGAATTGTCTACCTCAGGGGTTCTTCATGTTCTCCACGTTATTCTTTTCGCCTTTGATATTTTTGTATATGAAAACCATGAGGGGCTATTTCCCACATTCCTTAGGACCCAGGAGTAGCCCAATTATGCATTGTAATTATCTATTATGCATTAATTCATCCGTTTCTCTTCATATTAAGATTTATTTCTCTGTGAATGAATGAACTATCTATAGTTGATCACCATAGGTAGTAACTAGACTTTTCATTACTTTGAGAAAGTGAATTAATAGTCAAAATTTCATAGAAATACACATTCTATAAAACCCTTTGAAAAAGGTGGTTTACAAATGTGAGGAGATTACCCAGAGCCTCTGATAAAGAACCTATCTCATAACACAACTGATACAAGAGTGGGGTTGGTATTAGGCTAGGTAGTGAATTACACTGCGAGAGCAGGTGATTATCTCTACAGACTCTTGATCCAGGGTTAAGAGATATTTTCATTAAGGTATTGATATTAAATTGCAATGTTAACTGTGGTGAGACCACTATCTTAAGGAATTCACTTAGATTGAGAAAAACAACCCATAATTTAGATTGATTTTTTATTCTAGTTAATTAAACCAATCAATCAATTTATTTTATCTAGATGATCATATTATAGTTAGTAATAGTCTCTAAAGTTACATTTCCCCATTTTCGATATCTGTGCCTCATTTTCATATATTACTCCAATAGCATACACTTGCGTTCTAAGTGTATAGAAAATACCTATCAAGTGGTATTCACCAAACTTTCTAGGGCTTAATAAAAGATCTAATACAACCTCGTAGTATACCTATTTAGGGTCAAACACAATTGACATTGGTTGTTAACCCTTTCCTTATTTCTTTTACTACTTGTTGTTATAATGCAGTAAGAGTAGTCAACTATTAGTAAATGATAGTTTTATATGTTCCTTCATAGTACTTGTTGATCATATATACATGTTTCTGTGCCGACATACTTAAAATGTTTAATCTATTTAATTTGCTTAACTTATTTAATAATATAACCTACTATAATCAATAATTGTTGTTGACAATTATATCTCTCGCTGGGACATTTGTCTCTCCTCGTGGGTCATCACATCTTTTTAGGCGATCGTCAGTGATGTTGTCTGGATCACGATGGTAGGGAAGAGAAGATTGGAGAGCAGTGGGAGGAGAAGGTTGGCTAGTAGTTAGTATTGCGCTAGAGTCGTCTCTATATTTTCAGGTCTGGGTCGGGATGTTTTATAGATGATATGTACATCGAATTGAGTTTTTAGTAGTATGCTAATTGACATGTATATGTTGAACATCTCTTTTATACTCTGGTTGTTTCCTCAACCACTAGACATATATGTAAAAAGATAATATGTGGTTCAATTATCAAACTGATATGGTCAGGTCTACCCATCCCACCAGATTTCTTTAGCCTTGATGAAAACTCCTATATTTCAACCATTATGTCTAATACAACACAAGTTCTCCTCTTAGTGTCATGTTGGCATATATGGCCGGTTCACAATGATCTGGTGCACTTTGGTAAAATACCTCATGTATAATCCATAATTGCATTCATCAGGGAGAAATCTCATACCATTGCAATATTGAAGCATTCTAATGATATAAATAAGCCAGGAAGGTCGGGACATCATCTTCTAGAAATCCCTACTACAAACTGTGTTGCATTCTCAGATGCGTCCTATCATCCACATTGTAGGAAGGCTGGCCTAGATACCCATGTGGTATTGACCTCAGGCTCTTGCTTACAACGAGCCGGTCCATAGCCCTTGCCTGGTCCTCTCTGGAGGCTTAGATTAAAGGTATCAAACAAACTACTCATTTTGTTCATTCCCATGGCTTGCAATAGGTGATAATATTTTTTTATGCACAAAAGGATATTAGCCTCTTATCTGACAATACCCCACCGGCACCAAGATTCCAACAATGTTGGAAAAAAATTTAGGAGGACTAGAGGCATATCTATGGAGTGGCCATTTAGTTCATCCCTCGTGCACTGAACCCAGTTTCAAACGTCCTCACAAAACACTCTTTCATATCTAGCAATGGTTTTCAATTTAAATCTTGTAAGCCACCATGGCTAAACTTAGATGTAAATGTGAGTTTTACTTGTTGGCCTAAACTACAACTCAAGATGATTACAAACTAAGCTCTTAGTTAGTTTTAAAAAAAAGATATGCAAGTTTTTGGACCTTTATGTAAATATCTCTAAACATGATGGTAATGTTTAAATTGGTTTTAATTTCCCTAGTTTTTGGGTTATTTTTGCAATTGACGTGTGTTTTGTTTGAAGTAATCTCATTTATAATGATGGCGCATTACATCAATCATTCAAACATTATTTACTTCATACTCTAGTCTAGGAATGGGTATTTTGTTTACTTGAGAAGTAGTGGCTACATGTAATCCATTTAAAATTGTGAATCAGATTGCATCCTCTCCTTTTCAACTCACTTTCTCCAATGTGCTAAATATTTGTATATATTTCTTGCATTTCCATGATTTCCTCTCTCAATGTAGTTTCCTCCAATGTTACCATATACCTTGCATCATAGACATCAAGAATATTGAGTTCCTATTACTTTCCTTGTCGTATGTTTGGGGTGGATGAGGCCCACAACTTTCTATGACTATCCTTTGATGATTCTTGTAATGCCTCTCCAAACAATGGATCCTACAGGTTGCTTCCCAACATTCTTGATCTGATCTGCCTCTAATTGTAACACAACATCCATAGGCTCCCTCATCATTTCCTCATCCTTCAAATCATATTCTTCATTGTCATGGGACCCTAAACTCATGGAGAAGTTGATGAGTAACCTCTCTATGTATTAGAATTCATATTCCTCTACCCCTTCTTCTTCTAAGGTAAACTACCTTCTTCTCATAGACAGTTTAGACTATCTTGGTAGGTGTAAGGACGTATACTTCCTCACTTTAGCGGAAGGTGTGGGCCAAGGTGGAAGTGATGACATATACTGATGTGCTACAGTGGTTGTAGCGTGCTGAGGTGGGGCATGTTAAGTAGAAGGAGTGCCAACCATCTTCCAATTCTGGGTCTTTCATGGAACTTTGGGTTCCATGGGATCAACCAAAAAGGTCCTTCTCGAACTCTTTTTCCCCCTCCTCTCAATAAATAGAATTATCAACAATATCATCATAGGAGGAACATTGGGAGGAGTCTATTCTAGAGGATTGGCCATGGAGCCTAAAATGGGGATGGAGAGGAGAAGTAATGAGAAGGTTGAGTCATATTGGAGAAGTAACTATGGGGAAGAAAACTCTTCACCCATTAGAAACCTTCTTAGCCACCATCTTCATGCTTGCTAAAAAAATGGAGGTTTTTGGTGAGGGGGCGGAGTGTTTCGATTTTTAGTTGTAGATGATGAAGTTATAGTGGAAATGGGAAAATAGTTGTAGAAAGGATTTTTTGGGAGTAGAAATAAAGGAAGATTCACCAAGGTTTGAAAAAAGGCAAATAAAAACTTAGGAGGCTTCATAGTCATTGATGGTGTGCTCTCAGTGTGGCACAGTCGTGTTGTTTCATAGAAATGAGGAGCTGTTGTGGTGACCTCCCCAACTATTCTAGATACCATGACCATGGCGGCACCATAGGGACCACAACCATGGTATAACATTGTAATTGGAGCCACCCCATTATGTTCCCAACAATATAATGTAGACTGCTAAGGCTCCTCAATACGACAACCATTTTGGAATGATTATTCCATTGTGGTGACCTCCATGACCATTTTGGCTTAAATATTCCAACTTCTTCATACAACATAAGATCTTTTTGATATCATCAGAACCATGGTGATGGACGCGTCCATTTAAGGGGTTCTATAGAACAATCTCAACTCATTTTTTTCACCTTTGGGGTACTATGTTTTAGTTTATCATCCCATTCTTCCTTGAAATAAGAATAATAAAAACTATCAATTTTTTTATGGTATGTTTTCTTTGAAGGTATGAAAATAGTATAATTAAAACTTACAAGTTATCCACTCAAAATTTCACAATACAATGTGGGTTTCCTTGCAAAACTGCTAAGCTTCTTTCGTTCAATCAAATGTGATGTTCCTTGACTCAATCTTACAAACCTTAATGGTTTCTTTCTATAGTAAATTTCCTTTTCATTTTCATTCAATGATTGTTTCTCTTCTTCTAGTGAAATGACCTCAATCAACATGATGATTTCAACATTTTTATTTTCCTTATCGGAACCAACATCCAATATTGATTCCAATTTCTATCCATTGATAACAAATTATTTAGTTCCATCTTTCCATTGAATCACTATTGCACTGGAGGGGTGTACATGGTTTTATTTGAAAGGGCCTTCCCATCTTGACCTCAACTTTCCCAAAAAGAGTTTCATATAGGAGCTGCACATCCAAACCTATTTTTTGGGTTCAAATGTACTCTTTTATATGTTCTTGTTATGTTAGATCTTCATTTTATCTTTACACCTTTTAAAAAAATCTCATATACCTAATGTATCAATTCTTCATGTTCATTTAATTTTAGCTTTCTTTGAATTCCAACGGTCCACATCCACATCAATATCTTTTAAATCTCAAATAGCTTTGCGCTTCTAGCTATTCTCATATATTAACTTGAAAATATTGGATCCAATAGGGGTTCGGTAATCTAAAAATAACCCATAAAGCATCTTTAAGGAAAAGTGACCAATCCTTACAGTCCAATATAACTATTTTCTCAAAAATGAGATTTATCTCCCTATTGGCTATCAACACTTGTCCTTTTGTTTGAGAGTGATATGGGTTCAAGTGGTTCACAACATGCCTCTACAACAATATCTCAAAAGATCTATGCATGAAATGACCACCTCCATCACGAATCATATCTCTTGAGACTTCAAAATGGTCAAAGATATTTGACTTCACAAAACTACATGCCACCTTGTGGTCATTTGTCCTTGCAACAATAGCCTCTACCCATATATATATACATAGTCAACAACCACCAAGATATGCACTATTTTAATGGAAAGGGGATATGGGCCCATGATTTTGTTGCCACTTATGTCAAATACCTCCACCACTAGAATAGTAGATAGAGGCCACTTGTCCTCTTTGAAACTGTGCCTACTCATTGACACTTCAAGCAAGATTTGAAATGTTGATATTCATCCTTGAATAGAGTGTAACAATAGGAACGACATTGAAGAATTTTGACCACAACTTTATTTCCTCCAAAATAACCCCTACACGTGTCAGAGTGACACATGGATAGTATATCCAGATATTCACTTTTGGAAATGTATCTCCTAATGAGATGGCCGAGGAAGTACTGTAGAGATGTGGGTCATCCCACACATAATATTTTACAATTCCACACAATGTCTTTCTTTCCTCCATGGAGCATGTACTTGGTTGACTCTCGTTGCCAAGAAGTTGGCAATGTGCTTGTATCATGGATTTTATGTAGATCTAAGTAATGACTTAAAAATGAGGAATTGTTTCTTTTATGTTGATCAACTCTTCAAAAAGCACCTCAATGAGGCACATGTGATGGAAAAACTAAATTTGTAACACCTCTTTTTATCAAAAATTTCCAAGTCAAACTCCTTAAGAAATAGAATCCATTAGATCAACCATGGTTTTGAATCTTTTTTTGCACACAAGATACTTAAGTACATCATGATCAATGTAGACAATCACTTCATGATGCAAAGTATACAAATGAATTTTTTTAGGAGAGAACACTATGGTAAGAAGTTCTTTTTCAATAGTAGTGTGCTTTCTTTGGTCTTCATCTAGAGTCTTTCTCACATAGTAGATTGCATGTGGTATTCATCCAGTACCTTGGCCCAACACGGCCCCCACTACAATGTTGGTGCATCAGTCATAGTCTGAAATGACCTTGAAAAATCTAGGGGTTCCATAATGGAAGAAGAAGTTAATTTAAACTTGAAGTTATTGAATGCCTCTTAACACTTATCATCATTATGAAAGTGAATATCATTCTCAATAAATGACACAACAACTTTTATATTTTATTGAAGCCTTTGATAAAGTGAAGGTAGAAGCATGTATGTCCTAGAAATGAAATACTACCCTTCAACATAGATGGAATAGAAAAAGTAGAAAATAATCCCGCTTTAGCATTATCAACTTCAATATCATATTTTTAAAGATGATGTTCAAATTTTATGTCTTATGGGACCATGAAATGACTCTTTTCCTAAGATAACACAAGTCAGACCTTCACACATCTTTTTAAGACTATTCTGAGGTAAAAAAATGCATTCATCAAAGGATATTTGAAATAAGTATATCTTCCACAAAGACTTCTAAAGATGAATCACATATACCGATGAAGATTGATGCAAAACATATATGGAAAATAGAAGGTGGATTTCATATACCAAACAATATCCTATCACTAGCACAAAATGGTGATACAAAGGTGGTTATTTTAGGCATTCTACGTTGATTCCAAATTGACAACCAAATTGGCGATGGTAAAACTCAAACTTTTGTTGTTGGTTAGCAGAATTGACGATAATAATTTATATCGTTGGTTCTATGTTAGGACGGAATCGATGACTTAACACACAACATGTAACATAATTTGTGGTCTTATTTGACCATTGGTCATTTGTTTGCAAGACAAAACCGTCACTACTAAATTTTCCTTATTGGCTTCGTAATAACAAATGAAAATTTTCTCATGCCAGATTTATCAGTGAAACAACAATGAAAATTTTAGGTATATACAGTCGATTGCTATGCTATAACCAATGGTGAAACATATGTAGTCGGTTAATTGCAAATAACCAATGAGAAATGTGTTATGTCTCATATAGTAGATCAATAGACTTGTTGTCTAGCCTGCTAGCATGTTTTTAGACTACTATTCTTTAGAATTGAAAGTTTTGAAGAACAACAAGTTCTCTTCAAGCATCACAGCTTAACAATAGGCCAACACACCCACAAGAAAATATTTTTATGCAAAGTACGCACAAAAATGCCACATTCTTTCATTTTCTTCACTTCAAATTGCACATAGATCCATGAACTCACAACTTAATTATTTCACTTCTCAGCCACACTTCAATTCATACATATATGCACAAATAAACATCTTTCTATTCTTCATGCCTTCACATTGAAATTGACACACATATATACACTTAACATTCAATTCACACTCACAAAATACATATCAACATCATCTACAATCTCAGATTTTATGTTACAAATTTATATTAAACATTCAATCACACTCAATACACATAAAAATTCGAAATCAAAGTTTGAACTACCAAAAAGTATCAATCAACCGTTAATTTTTTGGGTCAAGGCCACATTTCCCATAAGCATGCTGCCCACTATTTACATAGGTCATTCAACTGCTCCAATGTATGGGGTTCAATATTCTAAAAAAACTACAAAGAGAAGTCTTCTAATTAGATTATATTTGTTTTGTATTATCAAATGAGATTGGTAAATATGATCCAAGACTAATAACTTACATTCTCTATACATTTGATTTCTTTCGTGTAATTGAAAATCACCTGCATATAAAAAATCATGTAATATGTGCATGCCCAACCACTCTCTTGTTTAGGGGGATGTAAATTTACAATTTATTAATAAATGTAATCAAGAAGAGTTGGTCATACATTATGAAATTGGAATGATAAGGCTATACATCAACACTCATCCAATTTACTAATTTCTTTTTCTTATCTACCTTGCCTCCATTGTTATAGAATTCTTTCACACCCCTATAAGTTAAATTAACATATATGTTGTATTATATAAACTATCATATGATGCAAACATTAATAAATATGTTGGGCATAAAAAAACTATACTTACACATGAATCGAAAATTTCATTGGGTTTCCCTCATTTGGTGACGGTTTTTCACCCAAAGGATCAAGGAGATACACATTCCAAATATTGGGAATGATCTCGAACAACGGTTAGTGCCTACTTCTGAGTGAATAGAAGGCAAATAAAATAAATATTAAATCTCCCAACAAAATTGTATTCATAGATTAGACATACAAGCAACAAGCTAAATACTTACCTAATGTTGAAGGGAGCTAAGATCACGTTCTTGGAAGCACCAACATACTACATCACAGTTGTCACATATTCTTTGACAACACTCAGATCTCTAAGTACATATTCCAATCAATGATGACATTAGAAATCCCGAATTTTCTATTCAAAATTCATAATCCATGTAATACAAACGATTGAAAATATATTATATAACATAATCAGTTTATATATAGGACGAAATTAAATAATTTTTCACATATGCTGGGGATACTCACACTCACTGTACCCAAAGTTCTATCTGTATTGTGTTTAATCAATCATACCTAAATAACTTAGAAACATCTATCAACACTATAACATTGTCTTGCTATATACGTACCATATCCTCCCCAAGGCTTATCGTATTGGCATCTATTTGGTCTAAGTGTCTAACCATCTTATCAATGTGTGGAAGCTAGCACTTAAAGAGTCGAACAACTCCTATGAATAAAACCGGGGGGGGGGGGCAGAGGCTTCAGAAACCTAGGGGCTTCTTAAATATTGTAGGATACATGCATGTCATCTAAAATTAGTTTTCAATTATTTTATTTAAGTTTTCAATATAATATTTGTCATACATGAACAAATATAACGAGTCATTTGTGCTACCCAGTAAAGTCACCTTCTATCTCTCTGAATGTGCTGGCATTTGGGTGCTCATATGGGAGAGGTATTCCGCTCATTCCTTGAAAGACAAAAATGACTCTCACACAATAGTGATTAGCATAAAGCGGAATGCTATGAACCACACTGGTGGTATCAATCTACTGGAACATCAATGACAAGACAACATTTTTTGGCCACCTACATTTTTTATGAAACATAAAATTTTATTTGACTAACATAAATATTGAATTTAAGTATTATTTTATAACAATGTCAATATAAATCGACTTGAATTGAATCTTACTGCAGATGTGCCATGTGGGTCCAAACGATTGCTTCCAATGGACTCTGTGGGCAAGTGGTGAACATTTTCTGTGACTGCTAGAGAAGCTAGTTTCTTTGTCTCCTGAGAAGCAAAGTGTTTGTCCATGACTGCATCTACCGATCTCTACACTTACTCATGGTTTGAAAGATCAAGAGGAGGGGTGAATAGAGTTTCTTGTACTTTAAAATTCAATTAAAATCTCAAACCAAAGAAGGATGGGGAAATAAGGAATACACTTTAATGTAGAGTGGTTCCAAAATTTGAATCAAAGGTTGTCAGTCTACTACCCAATTGTTTCCAATTGGGATTTTGAAATGGATTTATTTTATTTACCTCTAAAGGATGTTACAAAAAAATACAATCACCTTTTTTGAAGTAGCCTTCACCTAGAAGTAGCCTCAAACTCCTTGTAGCATTCTTCTTGAAGTAACCTCACATCTTTAGAGCGGCTTTCACCTCCTTGAAGTAGCTCCACTACTTTGAGATAGCCTTCACCTAGAAGTATCTCCAACCTCCTAGAAGTAGCTTTCTTGAAGCAACCTCAAGCAACCTTGGAGCAGTCTTCTACACTAAGAAGTATCTCCAATCAAGCTCCCTCAAGCATCCTCCACAACTTGAAGTAGCCAAGGAGCACAAGTAGCATAACCTGTGAATGGAGATTGGAAGAAAGGAAGTACACCAATGGAGTATTGCACTTTGATCCTATATCAAAGATTAGACCTTTCACACCATTACGATGAACATTTCTTGGATTGTGGATAAGAGGCTATGGTTATAAGACATTAACTTGGAGCTTAAAGAACAAGATGGAACATGTCATTCAACTGTATTTCTCACTAGAATGGATGCTCAAGTATATCTTATGTGCTCTAGGTGTCCTAAGGCATCTCCTATTTATAGGAATGGTTTGCAAGTGTTTAGGGACGTTGTAGAAAGTCTCTAGAGAGTTCTTAGTGATTAACTAGTTGTTAGGTAGAAAGCAGTTGGCTAGCAATGGCTAAATTGTTCGAGCTTGGAAGAACATCAAGAACCCTGTTCGATCGACAAGTTTGTCAATCGACCATGTCTTGGTAGAGCTTTTCTTCAACTGAGCCTGGGTTGAAAGCAAATGTGTGCCAAAATCAATTTATAACTCCCAACTACTTGGTCTAATGGTCATATGCTTTGGACCAAGGTTGGGTCGGTCGACCATATTCTCGACCAAAACACATTTTAGAGCACAAATATGTAAGTTTTCGACAATTCTTTAAGAGCTCAACCGAGGTGGTTCTCAATCAACGATATCTTCGACCAAGGATGTCTTGGTTGACTAGTTTCTTGACTGGGATCAATATGTTTTAGGTATTTGAACCACCTATTAATTTATGTTCTAATACATGATAATAACTCTAATCTCTAGGGGGATCCTAACTAAGGGTTATGAGTGGATAAAGAAGATCTAACACATGATTTACATGATATCTAAGTACTTGTACATTACATCTTTATACAAGTATTTATATTGAGTATAATAATAAAAATATAAACATTTAAGCATATTGTTCATTAATTTGTATTGATCTTTGATTATCCACTTAGTATGATCTCCCTATTTCCTTGAACCCTGAAATACTAAAGTAGCAAGTTAGATCCACAAGAACGAAATGTTTGTCATCATCAAAACAAAGGGTATGCTAATGTCTAATTTTATCCAACATGGTCCACTTCCCCTTTCTTTGTTCATTTGCATTTTTACTGGGACAAGCCAAAAAAGATTTTATCCCATACCGAACAATAGCACCCACAACACATCTGGGATGCTACTTTGTCCCTAGGGAATCCGTCAACTCATTATGTGTGCCCTAAGGTGTGAACTTTTCCACCTTTTCTTGGGCATCCAACTCCAACTAATTATCATAAAAATTGACTATTTTGTAAAATTTATCTTGTGAAAAAATAACAACGAAATTATCACTAAACCAAGAAATTTACTATTTTTGAAGCCACCTCCTATGTTGCTTGAATCAGGATTTCTCTGGATTTGTTTTTCCTCACATCTATCCACTCAATATAGTAAGGCAACCATCTAGAAGCACTAAAAGACTCAACAGTAGGAGTAGAAATAGAAGGCCCTCGATCTTTCCCTTTCCCTTCCTCTTCTTCTTACTGTAACTCTCTCATCTAATAGAGTTTCCAAAGGCCACCAGAACACAGCCGGTGGTTGTGCACATTCTTTTCATGCCTCCTTTTTTAGCATTGTGAAGGGCCTAATTAATTCATGCAAGTGATTATTAAGTAACCATAATAAATCATAAAAATGTAATCAATTCAATACCTAGAACACATCAGTTTGTCTCCTCCAAACAAACACCTTCCAATCATCTTGATTAATATAGTTCCATTTATTCCACGGTTCTTTCTTGTCTCTAAAGACATAGTCTCTTGTGAGGATTGTCTACCAATCTCTATGTCTTCTATTGAGAAGCTATATTACAAACTTGTGATGTAGCTTTTCATCAAGTTCATACCATCCCTAAAAAGGTTCAACATTCAAAACTTGTTTAGGAATTTTAAAAGAAATAATAAGAAAAAGAATGTAAAAACATAAATTAATTTATCTCACCGCTAACTCCCTCCAAATGAGATCTATGTAGACTATACTCGCTTGTCTCTAATCCTCAACGAGGAGAGGCACTTTTCTTCGAGCAAGGAACCCACAACACCTGACAAACTCTTTAGTAAGTGTTGTGCCTGCTTCATTGAATTCAACTACACCCTTCTTCCCTTGTCTATTGCAACATCTTTCATCATCGTTATCCCTCTAATTCCCTTGCATTTTGGGTTATCAACACCGTCAACAACCTAGTTAGGATGCTCAACATCCTCACACTCATGACCACTATGATCCTGGTCAGATGCCATCCATAAATTTAAAAGTAAACAAATGATAAAGGTCAGATCACATACAAAAAGTCAACATGTAAAAATTCAGATCATATATGAACAAATAAACATGTTACATAATGCAAAAAAAAGTCAGATAACACATGAAAAAATAAACATGTTACATAATTTAAAAAAAAGTCATACCATATATGAGAAGTATACCTTATATTAATATCCCTTCTGCATGATATTCACGTGTACAATCATCAATGTTGTATTCAACGTTAACACTTGGTAAGCCAATAGAAAATGGACTCGACTCATCATACACGTCATAACATTCTTCTTCATCAATATGATCTAAAATGAACTGTCATTTCCTATGAAGAATGACAAACCAATTTTTTTTTGTAGGATCATTCATATAGAATACCTATTTTACCTATGACGCCATGATGAGGGAACATCCTTCTCGCCTATCCACTCAAATTTCATTATTGTGAAACCAAGTTCGTCAACTACAACTACTTTATTGTTATGAACCCATTTACACCTAAATAATGAACCCTAAATTCTGTGTAGTCAATTTCCCATATGTCTTCAATGACACCATAATAAGACATGTTTACTTCACACGAACTCTTATCCTTGGCTCTAGAAAAATACAATGAAAATGCCTGAAGGGTGACCCCACTATTTTGGATGACACTTTAATCATCTTGATGTTATGTGTAGCACGAAAATCCATTTTAAACTTACTTCCCTTGAATGGAATACTCCCCCTAAATAGAATACACATGTTTCATAGAAAAGTGACAAATATGTCCAATGAAGGTCACAATCCAAAACAAATATAAATATTCAATTATTTTGTTTTCATGAACAAGTGAACGCAAACTAGCTCAATTTCATTGATATGAATGTGATTACATAGATCTTACTACTCACGACATAAGATAACAATAGAAATATCACTTGAAAGATTTTAAAATTACATCAACTTCAAGATCTTTCCCATACAATAAGTATCACCATAATACTTGACAAGTGTCTTCTAGTCAAGTACACTTGTCTTTGTGAGAGGATGTGCTTCTAGAAATGTAGGTGCCTGATCATTTCGAAAATGAGCAGCTATGTCTTGAAGTTGAATTGGTGAATGTTGGGTATGGGTAAGATTATTTGATGGTTGCGATGGAACTTGAGTGTATTGGATGTAAGGTTATTGTGTACAAGGATTGGTGTCAGAAACATTAGGAGACAAGACTTGCATCCTTTAGTTTAGATAGGTCATAGCATGATGATTGTAGTCTAGATGTCTCCCAATTTTATAAGTGGCTCCTTTGAGATAAGAAAATTCATTTGCATGGTTTTCTATGGAGTAGCTAGGAGGAGTAGGAGGTGTAGGATTATATTGAGTGAATGTTTGTCCTTCAGTCCTAGATCTTTTGTGCCCAAAGTCAATCCCCATTTTATCAACAATATTGTGTGTGATTCTTTGGGGACGTCTATCACATTTGTAGCCAAGTCTTCTAGGTTTTTCCCATGAGAGTACTGAATTATTTGGCAAAAATCATCATAATGTGGGTTCCCAAAAAAATCAAACATGTTGGAAAGGATGAAGGGAATGAAGTTTACATGAATACTTTCAAGTATGGCATAGATAAGGAAAATCCTAAATTGGGAATTTTCAATTTTATTGGCTCTAGGATGAATATTATGGGTAATAATGAGATTCACTATCCTAGCCTCATGGGTTAAGGAGGTGGCGTAATAGGTCCCCTATGTTCATGTGATGAGGTGTTAGGAACTATGATAGCCTTTTCATATCACTAACACTAATGGGTTCTTTTTTGGTGGATAATTATGAGATAGGATTGATGCTGGTTAGGTCTAGAAATATCCATATTCTTCAACATCAATATCTAGCATTTAGAGGATATCTTTTTCAAAAATGTGGAAGGATGGCCATCAACCATGAAAGTGAAGGAGTAGGAGTCATTGGAGTCTCTAGTTAGGTTGGCATAGAATTCATTAACGGCTTGGGTAGACCAGAAACAAAAGAAGGTGATAAGAAATTCCTTCAATTTTTGCACCTTGAAAAGTTTAGAGAGATCTAGAAGAGTGATGAAGTAATTGAGTTCCATTGGCCGTCGAGGAAGAGGAGACTTTGAGGTGAGATACAAGTAGCATTCTACAAAAGCAACATTGCTGAAGGGGATTTCATAAATGATGCTCAATGCTAGAGTAGGGGTGCATCCCTTCCCTAAAGCAACTTGCTTCTTGCCACCAAGAGCTGAAGAGGAAGCCATCTCGATCAAAGAGTGGTGGAAGAAGATGTAGATACGATAGGGGGATGAAGGTTGGTAGAAGATAGCTCTAAAAAATACTAGAGAGGTGATGGAGAAGAAAACTTGAGTTGTGAAGAGAATGACCGGATTGGGGTCCTATTTATAGGAAAATAGAACCTTACTCAGTCAACAAACTCATTTACCAAGCCCCCAATGGCTCTCTTTTCCAACGAATCTTTAACAGCTAGTCGGTCAAAGTTTGATTCAAAAAAAATTGTAGTGGTCGAGGACACGGTTGAGAATTTTTCCGACCGAGGGACCTATGGGTAAACTATTTCGGTCCAAAGATTCTCAACTAGGATTAGTCAGCCGAGGGTCCCACCGAGTAACTCTCAGTCAAAATGTTTATCAACTGAGGACTTTCTCTATCCAATATCTTGTTGACAGGGTAGATATTGTGAGTAGTGTTTCATAATTGGAATGAATTGAGACTGTCTAAGTGCTTGTTAATAATATGAAATCATTATAGACACGAAAGGGAATAGTTTTATGATTGTATGCAATAAAATCACTTTAGTTTCAAACAAAAAATGTTATCAGGAACTTTAAGCAAATATATCAATGAAAACATCTTCTAGAGGGGTAATAAGTAACTTCTTTCTAATATATTGAAAATGAATTAAAGGAAGTTGTTTGGTAAAAATATTAGCCAATTGTTCTTCTCTATCAACATGATGGAGAGAGATATTATTCATGCAATATGATCTCTCAAAAAATGATGTCTGATCTCAATGTGCTTGGCACGACTGTGTAAAATGAGATTATGAGACAAGTTTATAACATTAATATTATCATAGAAAATTTGCGTAGAGAAAAATGCAAAAGCATAATCATTCAAAACTTGTTGCATATAAATCACTTGTATACAACATGAGCCTATAACATATTTGACTTTATTGGTAGATAATAGAACTATATTTTGTTTCTTACCACATAAAGATACTAAGGCTCTTCCTCGCAAGAAACAACCACCACTTGTGCTTTTTCGATCAAGATGACAACCAACATAATCGACATCAATGTAAGCTTTTAAATCCAACGATTGACCTATAGGATACCAAAAACCTTTATCTATAGTGTTGGTAAGATATCTTAAATTTTTTTTGATGTCTTGAAAATGAGAATGCATTGATTTTGATTGAAATGTAGTGCAAAGTCCAATGACAAACATAATATCCGGCCTAGATGCAGTCAAGTATAACAAGCTACCAATCATGTCCCTATATAAGGAATCATCAATGGGTTCACCATCTTCATCCTTATCAATTTTAGCAGTGGTGGCCATTGGTGTAGTAGCATGAACAAATAAACATGATTACATATGAACAAATAAACATGTTACATAATGCAAAAAAAACTCAGATCACGTATGAGGAGTATACCATAAACTAATATCCCTTCAGTGTGATATTCACATGTACAATCATCAGTGCTAAATTTGACATTTACACTTGGTAAGGCAACATATAATGGACTTGTGGGCTCTGATCTCCAAACCATAACATAAACAAGATTAAAACATAGCGGAAGCGAATCGGTAATCAGCAGAAGACAAAAATCATGGGAAATTAAAACTTTTCGAGACAAGAGCTTGAATTCATAAAAGCTTCTTCCATAAAGAGAGATAAACTGTTTACATCACAGATAATTACTTCTTGAGTAATTATATACATCAAGATGAAAAATCTCAAGATCACATAACACAAGACTCCAAGGCCTGAGAGTACAGAGGACACATAGGACTGACTCTAACTACACCACATGGCAGGACAATCTCCACCTGAGATTACTGCTGCCCCTGGTGCTGCTGCTGCTGAGACTGATCACCTGTAGACTGGTTCCTTTGTCTCCGACGTCCACCTAAAAAGTTGAAGTCTACGGGGTGAGACAATTATACATAATTGTCCCAGCGAGAGTTATAACTCTTCGCCAGAAGCTTTATTATAACATCAAAGAATATCTTAAGCAGTAAAGCCATCAAAGTATTCTATAACAATTGTAGGTATAACAAGATCTCTACAATTTAGGAGATATGGAGACTATAAACATTATTGCAATATAACATCAATCAACTAACTTGGAGTTATCTCTAACAAGTTATACTACACGGTTGATTATGTTTTACAAACAACATTATGCCCTGTGGAAATGAGGCTTACCACTCATACTCCAACTGATCGCTGAGAAGTCACATCAGTATCATACATAGGTCATTAAGAGAGCCGGATTCTCATGACCTTCACCTTCCTCAGTCAGTAAGAGGATCAATTGTAGGACATCTCGTGTCTCTACTACTATAGTTCACCAGGGTAAACTGGTCCTTCGCTATTCTAGAGTCACAGTGGCGTTCTGTACTCTCTTCGTCATCAGGAGGTTTCATATTTACCTACCACTGATACAGATATATGTGCTTTCTTCGTCATCAGGAGGTTTCATGTTTACCTACCACTGATACGGTATGGAACTATAGTGAAGGATGGATGGATTCCACATCTACATCACTTTCCTACACTAGGATGTAAGGTTATACACATCCATGTACCCCACATACTCAAAAGTATGTGCTCCAGGAGTTCCCTGAGGAAAACCTATTTCACCATCACTTAATCTCTGACAATGATGGATCTATGATCAGGGCTCTATATTATACTTGATTAGTTAGGTACATTCAGTATTCTTTAACAGCAATCATTGTTCTTCAAACAATAACAGTAGCATAGCAGCTATAAAAGGAGAATACTAAATGTAACAGGCCTAACTCATATCAATCATCATTACTCATTATCCTCATCACAAGTCATCTCTAAAGCATGACCTTGATGGTATTCATGGCTCTCACAGCCCATTATCATCATAAGATGTCACTGACAAGACATCAAGATATTTACTTATTCATAAGGCTAACAACATGCCTTTAATGAATATAATATCATCATCCATACCTGGATATGATTACCTTTATATCAGGACCTGCATGGTTAATTCAACTGATAAAGGCAATTTAAAACAAGGAATATACTTCTCACTCTTTTCATAAGAGCTAAGTTCTTTGATTCTTATCAATTAGAGTATAATACTCACAAAACATGTCATTACCCTTGAATTAGGGTTTACTATTCACATTGTATGCCATTATCCCTGGAATTAGGGTTTACTATTCACATTGAATGCCATTACCCTTGAATTAGGGTTTGCTATTCACATTGTATGCCATTATCCTTGGAATTAGGGTTTACTATTCACATTGTATGCCATTATCCCTGGAATTAGGGTTTGCTATTCACATCAAGGTGAATTGATCTCATATCATCATCATGTATGAGTAACATCTTCACTGATGCTCTCAGATTAGTTAAAGGTTCATCATTTATCATAATTAGGGTTTCTATGATCTCACACAGGTGGATCATACCCTAATTATGCTCATTCATGTGCATTGGAGATGCTTTAGTTGAGTTTCCTTTTAAAAAGGGTACTTTCTCTCTCTAGAAGTACTTTCTCTCTCTAGAAGTACTTTCTCTCTCATCATAATGTTAGGTGATGTCAACATCACTCTAAATCAGGTTGGATTGAGTCATTATAGGCTAACATAGCCAAAGACATCATCATCATGCAATTAGGGTTACTTTCTCTCTCTAGGGTACTTCCTCTCTCTAGAGTACTTTCTCCCTCTAAAGTACTCTCTCTCTCATCATACTAATGGTTGATGGTAACATTTGGACTAGATCAAGTTGGATAGAGTCATTATGACTAAAAACATCATTCTCATGTAATTAGGGTTTGTAATGAGCCGGGTATAACTCAATTGACCCTTCAAGGGTATTTTGGTAAATCACCCCATTGATCATCATTATGGTCAAAACCTTAGTCAATTAACCCCGTAATATCCTAGATTGTCATTAGGGTTTGATTAGGGCAACATTGACCCATTTATATTCATCAATTGATTGAATGAAATCAACCTTCAATCGATTTGAGACCCATTGGTTGAGTTGACATTTTGTCCAACTTGTCTTTCAAGACCGCGAAGGTGAGTTGACCGTTTAGTCACCTTTGACTTTAAGACCACGAGCCCTCAACCCCTTCCAAGACCGCGAGCCATCTCCACCCACTTCAAGTAGGTCAAGACCGCGAGGCTCCTCATTGGTTCAAGTTGATGTTGAGACCGTGAAGATCAATTTGGTGTTGAGTCCGCGAAGAGGTGTTGACCGTTTGGCCATCTTGACCTCAGGACCGCGAGGCGCTTTGTGGTCTTGAGACCATGAGCCTCCTCACGGTCTTGAGACCGTGAGCCCCCTCACGGTCTTGAGACTGCGAGCCCTCTCACGGTCTTGAGACCGCGAGGCTCTATAGGTCTCAACCGTTTGGTCCATCAACAAAATCAATAAAGTAATCGATGATGCCAACCGATGTTGAAGCCCTCAAAAGGTCAAATATATGTTGACCACTTACGGATTAAGTCAATTAGGATTATGCTTGATCACTTGGTCATTCAATTGACCCATAATGGTTGACCAGTTATAGTTGAAGTCGATTTAATTAGGGTCTATCAATGTTCACCCATCAACACTCAACAATGTGCATCAACACAAGGTTGAACCCTTCAATTGAGCTCCAAATGGGCCCAAACTTAGCCCAAACGGTCTTGAGGTCATGTGGGTGGACCCCACATGGTCTTGAGACCGTTTGCCCAAGATTTCATCGAAAACTAAGGTGATTTGATAGGGGTTGAACCATGATTAGGTCACAAAATCAGAATTTTGATTTACTTGATAACTATTTGCAATTGGGTTCTCAATTGGTCAAATTACTTAACCCTAGACCTTCAAACGGTCTTGGGTGAGTGTCCTCTCGGTCTTGAGACCGTTTGGATGAGTTCCAAACGGTCTTGAGACCGTTTGCCTATCCAATTTTGGATTCTAGTGCAAATTCATCAAGGGCTGACCTATTGAGTTGATGATTATATCAATATTTAATTGCAATGTTAATTGGTGTTATTGTACCTTCAATTGGTCAACAAATCTTGACCCCAGACCTTCAAACGGTCTTGGTTGATTGCCCTCACGGTCTTGAGACCGTTTGGTGACCCCCAAACAGTCTTGAGACCGTTTAGGTCAATCAACCCTAAAAACCCTAATTAGGTTACCATAATTTCAGTACTGAAATTATCTAGGGTTAGCCCTAGTAATCACCCTTCAACTCTTAGCCCGTTTGGAATTAGACCATAAAACTTGGTGAGTTGTTAATTATCATAATTTGGAACAGTAATTTCATATGGTCAACGCTTGGTCAACGACCTTACACGGTCTTGAAACCGTTTGCCCAAAAAGGCAATTTCAGACCGTTTGAAAAACAGGAATAAATTCATTTAAAGTTGTCACTTAAAAAGGTCATAACTCCCGATTCCTTTGGAGTTAGTCTCCCAATTTTGAGGGTAATTAGCCTATATAGTTAGGAACAGATTTCTGATACGAACCACGCTCGGTCAACGGGGCCAAACGGTCTTGAAGACCGTTTGCCCTGTCGCGGTCTCAAGACCGTTTGCTGACCTCGCGGTCTTGAGTCCGAGAGAGCAAACTGTTGGGACCGTTTCAGGAAGTGAAAAGCGGTGGTTTTTCTTGGAAATTACGCCTTCATCTCCTAGCTCAAGAACAGCACGAAAATCCCATGGATTTGCTCGCAAAAAGCAAGGGAAAGTAGGGAAATACTAAGAGCTATCATTAAACCGCATATAAAGATGCACATAATAAAGCATGGGTTTAGAGTTATAAAACCCGCCTAAAGCTTGCTCCTTGAGCTCCAAGCTTTCAAGCTCCAAGCTATAATGGCGTCCTTGAGTTCCCACATGTTGGCCAAGGTGAAAACTCCAAGGAAGGATGAAAAGAGACGGCTAGAAAGGTAGGGTTTCAAGAGTTAGCCATGAAGATGACCTTAATTTCGAGTTCTAACCATAGAATTAGGCAAGAAGAGGGGCTCAAACCTACCTTGCACCCTTGGACGTTCCTCCTTAGCTCCAAAGCAGTCCTTAGTCGGCCAAGCAAAGAGGGAATAGTGAAAAGAAGAAGAATGCGTTCCTTTGTTAAGTGAAGTTGAAGGTATATATACTTGGGATGGTATTTTCAACATTAGCTCATGGGTTTTCTATAATGTCAACCAAGTCCCTCCATCTTTACTTGCTCGTCCCTTCCTCTTAATTCTAAGGACAAACCTTCTATCAAGGTCAAGAAAATGAGGGCAAAGAAGAGCAATCTAATACTAAGGTACATACATAAAGAGCTTTTGCACATATACCCTAATTATTCAATCACAAGGCATATATCATAACCTGATAACTCAAATGAGGTGACTTCCTCATAATTTCTTCTCTAAAAGATGGCAAGAGTCTAAATAGATCATTTGATGATATACTTTACAAATTGCATCCCTTAATTTGGGTAAATTACATTTTACCCCAAATTAGGGTTTCAAGCACCGGGATTGCTTCCACAGCTGCACCTTGGTGCTCAAGCTTGGGAAATCCCTCAAACTTTACCAAAATGATTCTCATGATGTCTCAACATCAGAGGAACACCTCATCATGTGAAAATTGCAAGTTAGCCCTTCTAAATGGGTAAATTGCACATAGGTCCCTGTATTACAAAACAGTGCTACAACTTTATATAAAAAGGAGCAAAAACTGAAATATATGTTTCTAAGAAACTTAATTACATGCCCAAAGTTAATCACAAGGATTTAATTACAGAGTCAGACAAAACACCTAGGGTTAACTCATAACCCAGGTCAGGGATGTTACAAATTATCCACCCCTTACAAGGATTTCGTCCCCGAAATCGATAAGACATATTAAGAGAAAAGGGCAGGATACTTCCTTCTCATCTCATCCTCTAGTTCCCAAGTGGCTTCTTCAACACCACGATGGTTCCAGAGGACTTTCACCAGAATTATATCTTTCTTCTTTAACTTTTTAATTCTATTATCAAGGATTGACACTGGTCCCTCCTCATAGGATACATCATCATTCAATTCTACCTCCATAGGTTGTAGAACTGATTCGGTGTCGGGGTGACATTTCTTCAGCATAGAAATGTGAAACACAGGATGTAACCTCTGTAACTCTAGAGGCAACTCTAGTTTATATGCTACCTTTCCAATTCGTTCACTGATTGGATAAGGTCCCATAAATCTAGGAGCTAACTTCCCTTTCCTTCCAAAACGAAGGACCCCTTTCCAAGGCGAGACTTTGAGATACACTCTGTCTCCAACCTGGAACTCTAAGGGTCTACGACGCTTGTCAGCATAAGATTTCTGCCTATCCTGTGCAGTCTTAATCTTTTGTTGTATTACTTTAATCTTTTCTGTAGTCTGCTGCACAAGATCAGGACCCAACAACTGATGTTCACCAGTTTCAAACCAACACAAAGGTGATCTACAACGTCTACCATACAAAGCTTCATAAGGTGCCATATCAATACTATGCTGATAGCTATTGTTATAGGCAAACTCTATCAAGCTTAGGTGTAGATCCCAACTTCCAGTAAACTGGAGAGCACATGCTCTCAACAGGTCTTCTAAGGTCTGTATGGTCCTTTCTGACTGTCCATCAGTCTGCGGATGAAAGGCCGTACTAAACCTTAGCTTGGTGCCTAGGGCTTTGTGTAACTGTTCCCAAAAACGACTTGTAAACTGAGGACCTCTGTCAGAAACTATTGTGACAGGAACTCCGTGCAAATGCACTATCTCTTGAACATACAACTCTGATAACCTCTCAGCAGAATAGGTTGTTTTGACAGGTAAGAAATGAGCTGTCTTAGTCAACCTATCAACAACTACCCAAATGGAATCATGTCCTTTGCCTGTCTTGGGTAGACCAACAACAAAGTCCATGGTTACATGGTCCCACTTCCACTGTGGTATGGGTAAAGGTTGCATTGTGCCTGCAGGCTTCTGGTGTTCAGCTTTAACTTGCTGACAGACAGGACACCTCAAAACAAATTCTGCAACATCCTTCTTCATTCCAGGCCACCAATACAAATCCTTCAAGTTTCGATACATCTTGGTGCTCCCTGGATGCATAGCATACATGGAAGAATGAGCTTCTTCCAGGACTAACTTTCTCAAGTTGTCCACATCCGGCACTATCATTCTTCCATTATAACAAGCTACTTGGTCCTCTGAGTCATGAAAATCATCTTGCTTCTCATTTCCATACTCAGATCTAATCTGTTGGACTGTAGCATCACCTAGCTGTGCTTCCTTAATCTGCTCTCTTAGGGTAGGTTTAATATGCATCTCAGCTAACAGGCCGGCTAACAATGACACCTTCAACTGTACATTGTCTTGCCTTAAAGAGATAAACATGTCTCTCCTAGAGCATACTAAGGAGTTTAGTTGTGCTTTATCCATGGTTGATGTTGCTGATTTCCTACTCAAGGCATCTGCAACAACATTGGCCTTGCCTGGATGGTAATTAATTGTACAATCGTAGTCCTTGATTAACTCCATCCAGCGATGTTGCCTCATGTTGAGCTCATGCTGAGAGAAGATATACTTAAGGTTTTTGTGATATGTGAAAATCTGGAATGTCTCTCCGTAGAGATAGTGTCTCCAGATCTTCAAGGCATGAACCACTGCAGCTAACTCCAAATCGTGTGTCGGATAATTCTCCTCGTGTTTCTTAAGCTGTCGGGAAGCAAAAGAAATCACTTGTTTATCCTGCATCAACACACACCCTAATCCATTCTTAGAAGCATCACAGAAGACTACATATCCTTTTCCTTGTTCTGGTAGTACTAACACAGGTGCACTGGTCAATCTCTCCTTCAACAACTGGAAGGACTGTTGACACTTATCACTCCAAGAAAAAGGAACATCTTTCCGGGTCAACTTGGTCAAAGGTAAGGCTATAGAGCTGAAGTTCTTAATGAACCTTCGATAGTAGCCAGCTAACCCTAAGAAACTTCGAATCTCCGTCGGTGTCTTCGGTTGTTCCCACTGTAGAACAGATTCTACTTTTGTAGGGTCAACACGAATTCCCGAGGCAGATATCTCATGACCAAGAAAAGATACTTCCCGCAACCAGAACTCACACTTGCTAAGCTTAGCATACAGCTTGTGTTCCCTTAGCAAGGTTAAAGCTTGGCGAAGATGCCGCTCATGCTGTTGAGCATCCTTACTATAGATCAGAATGTCATCTATGAAGACGACAACACACTGATCAAGGAAGGGTCGGAAAACTCTATTCATGAGTTCCATAAATGCAGCTGGTGCATTGGTTAGTCCAAATGACATAACCGTGAACTCATAGTGACCATACCTTGTCCTAAAGGCAGACTTGGGTATGTCACTATCCTTAATACGAAGTTGATGATATCCAGACCTCAAGTCTATCTTTGAAAAGACTGTTGCACCACGCAACTGGTCAAAGAGATCATCAATCCTCGGCAGAGGGTACTTGTTCTTTATTGTTACTTTATTGAGTTGTCTGTAATCGATGCACAACCGCATTGACCCATCTTTCTTTTTAACAAACAAGACCGGAGCACCCCAAGGTGAAGTGCTCGGTCGGATAAAACCTTTCTCAAGTAACTCTTGAAGCTGCTTCTTGAGTTCTGCCATCTCGACAGGCGTCATTCTATACGGTGTCTGGGCTATGGGTTTCGTATCTGGAACTAAATTGATCTCAAAATCAATTTCCCGAGGTGGTGGAACACCTGGAAGTTCTTCAGGGAATACATCTTCGAATTCCCTGACTATAGGAACTTCCGCAGGATTGGGATTCTCCTTGGTAACATCTACTACATGGGCTAAGAATGCATGACATCCTTACCTCAACAACTTATCAGCAACCATAGCTGATACAAGACAGGTAGGCAAAATCTTTCTTTCACCTTGAAAGATCCATGTGCTGCTTTCATCAGCAAACACAACCAACTTGGATTCACAATCCAAGACAACCCTATACCTTTCCAAGGTATCCATCCCAAGGATTATATCAAACCCTTGCATATCAAGTGGTATAAGATCCACTTGAATGCGATGATTAGAAAAGAAGAGGATGCAAGGAGAACATACCTCCTGCAAAACGGCAGACCCACTCAATGGAGTCTCCAAAAACAAACTATCCTTCCTATGACTAGTTGTCATATTACAGTTATGTATTACTCTACGAGTGATAAAAGAGTGCGTAGCACCCGGGTCAATCAGAATAGATACAACACAGGATGTAGACATATCAGAATATAAAAGCTCCATCTGACCTGCCACTACCCGTGGATTGACCACTGCTTCAGGTGGGTTCATAGCATAGAACCTTGCTGTTGCCTGATGTTGAGGTGGTGCTGATGATCTAGCTTGAGACGCCAGTCCACGTCCTCGAGCTGCTCCTTGAGACTGTCTTCTCTGTGATCCTTGTTGACTCTGCCTCGGAGGTTGTGTCCCACTAACAGGCCTAGATCTGCAGTTCTTCATCAAATGTCCCACCTTACCACAGTTGTAGCAGCTTCTCTCCAATTTTTGTGGTCTTGGTGGTCCAGTAACTGACATTGATGCTGAACTATGAGTCCCTTGTTGAGGTAGGCTTCGTCCCCTGCCTCTACTAGGTGACCATTGAGTTTGAGAACTCGATCTGGGTGGTGGAGGGTTAGGTGCAGAGAATCTAGGTTTCTTGGAATCCCAAGAAGAAGAACCCTGGAATTGTGGATATCTTTTATGGGTTTGTCTTTTCTCAACCACAGATCTCTCTATCCTTCAGACTGACTCAACGAAGGTAGAGAATCTCTCTCGGTTCTCTAAGGCAGATACGGGGGTTGACATATCAATATTCAAACCTTTCTCGAATCTTCTGATTCTTTCTTCATCTGTAGCAGCCATATGCGGACAAAACCGCAACAGCTCCATGAACTTAGCTTCATACTCGCTAATGTTCATCATACCCTGCCTTAGTTTCTTGAACTGAGAGATCTTCTCATCTAGGAAAGTCTTTGGAACATATCTATTGATAAATTCCCGACGAAACGCTTCCCATGAGAACTCTATTCCGGGTCTCTTCTGCTCTTCCATGTTCCACCAGTGACCAACACTTCCCTTGAGAAGATAGACTACATGTCTAACCTTCTCGACTTCCAGGATGTTTAGGATTCTAAAGGCTTTTTCTAGCTCTGTTAACCACAGATCTGCATCTGCGGGGTCGGCTGTCCCAAAGTACTCGGTAGCTCCGACACGACGAAGTCGCTCAAACGTCTTACCGATACCTTGTCCTTCAGGCTGAGCAGGTGCCCTAGGTGCAGGCATGGGAATCCTGTCGGTTATGTGTGTCATGGCAGTCATAAACTGCCCGAACATAGTTTGAACAATTGGGTTTCCCATGTCAGCTGGATCAAACTGAGGTGGCTCCCTGGGTTGTTCAGGTACGGGTTGTTCTATTCTCATAACTCTTGCACCGCCTCAAGGTGCACTAGCACTACTCTCTGCCACATACTCATCGTGATGTTCTGACATTCTTATGTATCTTCTTCTCCTGAGGAGCAGAAGATTCTATTAGATAAGGAAGGAGTACTAAAGATAGACTCGACATCCTAAGTCCTATGCCTCTGTAGACTCAACTGACCTAGAGCTCTGATACCACTAATTTGTGGGCTCTGATCTCCAAACCATAACATAAACACGATTAAAACTTAGCGGAAGCGAATCGGTAATCAGCGGAAGACAAAAATCACGGGAAATTAAAACTTTTCGAGACAAGAGCTTGAATTCATAAAAGCTTCTTCCATAAAGAGAGATAAACTGTTTACATCACAGATAATTACTTCTTGAGTAATTATATACATCAAGATACAAAATCTCAAGATCACATAACACAAGACTCCAAGACCTGAGAGTACAGAGGACACATAGGACTGACTCTAACTACACCACATGGCAGGACAATCTCCACCTGAGATTACTGCTGCCCCTGGTGCTGCTGCTGCTGAGACTGATCACCTGTAGACTGGTTCCTTCATCTCCGACGTCCACCTAAAAAGTTGAAGTCTACGGGGTGAGACAATTATACATAATTGTCCCAGCGAGAGTTATAACTCTTCGCCAGAAGCTTTATTATAACATCAAAGAATATCTTAAGCAGTAAAGCCATCAAAGTATTCTATAACAATTGTAGGTATAACAAGATCTCTACAATTTAGGAGATATGGAGACTATAAACATTATTGCAATATAACATCAATCAACTAACTTGGAGTTATCTCTAACAAGTTATACTACACGGTTGATTATGTTTTACAAACAACATTATGCCCTGTGGAAATGAGGCTTACCACTCATACTCCAACTGATCGCTGAGAAGTCACATCAGTATCATACATAGGTCATCAAGAGAGCCGGATTCTCATGACCTTCACCTTCCTCAGTCAGTAAGAGGATCAATTGTAGGACATCTCGTGTCTCTACTACTATAGCTCACTAGGGTAAACTGGTCCTTCGCTATTCTAGAGTCACAGTGGCGTTCTGTACTCTCTTCGTCATCAGGAGGTTTCATATTTACCTACCACTGATACGGATATCTGTGCTTTCTTCGTCATCAGGAGGTTTCATGTTTACCTACCACTGATACGGTATGGAACTATAGTGAAGGATGGATGGATTCCACATCTACATCACTTTCCTACACTAGGATGTAAGGTTCTACACATCCATGTACCCCACATACTCAAAAGTATGTGCTCCAGGAGTTCCCTGAGGAAAACCTGTTTCACCATCACTTAATCTCTGACAATGATGGATCTATGATCAGGGCTCTATATTATACTTGATTAGTTAGGTACATTCAGTATTCTTTAATAGCAATCATTGTTCTTCAAACAATAACAGTAGCATAGCAGCTATAAAAGGAGAATACTAAATGTAACAGGCCTAACTCATATCAATCATCATTACTCATTATCCTCATCACAAGTCATCTCTAAAGCATGACCTTGATGGTATTCATGGCTCTCACAGCCCATTATCATCATAAGATGTCACTGACAAGACATCAAGATATTTACTTATTCATAAGGCTAACAACATGCCTTTAATGAATATAATATCATCATCCATACCTGGATATGATTACCTTTATATCAGGACCTGCATGGTTAATTCAACTGATAAAGGCAATTTAAAACAAGGAATATACTTCTCACTCTTTTCATAAGAGCTAAGTTCTTTGATTCTTATCAATTAGAGTATAATACTCACAAAACATGTCATTACCCTTGAATTAGGGTTTACTATTCACATTGTATGCCATTATCCCTGGAATTAGGGTTTACTATTCACATTCAATGCCATTACCCTTGAATTAGGGTTTGTTATTCACATTGTATGCCATTATCCCTGGAATTAGGGTTTACTATTCACATTGTATGCCATTATCCCTGGAATTAGGGTTTGCTATTCCCATTAAGGTGAATTGATCTCATATCATCATCATGTATGAGTAACATCTTCACTGATGCTCTCAGATTAGTTAAAGGTTCATCATTTATCATAATTAGGGTTTCTATGATCTCACACAGGTGGATCATACCCTAATTATGCTCATTCATGTGCATTGGAGATGCTTTAGTTGAGTTTCCTTTTAAAAAGGGTACTTTCTCTCTCTAGAAGTACTTTCTCTCTCTAGAAGTACTTTCTCTCTCATCATAATGTTAGCTGATGTCAACATCACTCTAAATCAGGTTGGATTGAGTCATTATAGTCTAACATAGCCAAAGACATCATCATCATGCAATTAGGGTTACTTTCTCTCTCTAGGGTACTTCCTCTCTCTAGAGTACTTTCTCCCTCTCAATTACTCTCTCTCATCATACTAATGGTTGATGGTAACATTTGGACTAGATAAAGTTGGATATAGTCATTATGACTAAAAACATCATTCTCATGTAATTAGGGTTTGTATTGAGCCGGGTATAACTCAATTGACCCTTCAGGGGTATTTTGGTAAATCACCCCATTGATCATCATTATGGTCAAAACCTTAGTCAATTAACCCCGTAATATCCTAGATTGTCATTAGGGTTTGATTAGGGCAACATTGACCCATTTATATTCATCAATTGATTGAATGAAATCAACCTTCAATCGATTTGAGACCCATTGGTTGAGTTGACATTTTGTCCAACTTGTCTTTCAAGACCGCGAAGGTGAGTTGACCGTTTAGTCACCTTTGACTTTAAGACCGCGAGCCCTCAACCCCTTCCAAGACCGCGAGCCATCTCCACCCACTTCAAGTAGGTCAAGACCGCGAGGCTCCTCATTGGTTCAAGTTGATGTTGAGACCGCGAAGATCAATTTGGTGTTGAGTCCGCGAAGAGGTGTTGACCGTTTGGCCATCTTGACCTCAGGACCACGAGGCCCTTCGCGGTCTTGAGACCATGAGCCTCCTCACGGTCTTGAGACCGTGAGCCCCCTCACGGTCTTGAGACCGCGAGCCCTCTCACGGTCTTGAGACCGCGAGGCTCTATAGGTCTCAACCGTTTGGTCCATCAACAAAATCAATAAAGTAATCGATGATGCCAACCGATGTTGAAGCCCTCAAAAGGTCAAATATATGTTGACCACTTACGGATTAAGTCAATTAGGATTATGCTTGATCACTTGGTCATTCAATTGACCCATAATGGTTGACCAAATATAGTTGAAGTCGATTTAATTAGGGTCTATCAATGTTCACCCATCAACACTCAACAATGTGCATCAACACAAGGTTGAACCCTTCAATTGAGCTCCAAATGGGCCCAAACTTAGCCCAAACGGTCTTGAGGTCATGTGCGTGGACCCCACATGGTCTTGAGACCGTTTGCCCAAGATTTCATCGAAAACTAAGGTGATTTGATAGGGGTTGAACCATGATTAGGTCACAAAATCAGAATTTTGATTTACTTGATAACTATTTGCAATTGGGTTCTCAATTGGTCAAATTACTTAACCCTAGACCTTCAAACGGTCTTGGGTGAGTGTCCTCTCGGTCTTGAGACCGTTTGTATGAGTTCCAAATGGTCTTGAGACCGTTTGCCCATCCAATTTTGGATTCTAGTGCAAATGCATCAAGGGCTGACCTATTGAGTTGATGATTATATCAATATTTAATTGCAATGTTAATTGGTGTTATTGTACCTTCAATTGGTCAACAAATCTTGACCCCAGACCTTCAAACGGTCTTGGTTGATTGCCCTCACGGTCTTGAGACCGTTTGTAGACCCCCAAACGGTCTTGAGACCGTTTAGGTCAATCAACCCTAAAAACCCTAATTAGGTTACCATAATTTCAGTACTGAAATCATCTAGGGTTAGCCCTAGTAATCACCCTTCAACTCTTAGCCCGTTTGGAATTAGACCATAAAACTTGGTGAGTTGTTAATTATCATAATTTTGAACAGTAATTTCATATGGTCAACGCTTGGTCAACGACCTTACACGGTCTTGAAACCGTTTGCCCAAAAAGGCAATTTCAGACCGTTTGAAAAACAGGAATAAATTCATTTAAAGTTGTCACTTAAAAAGGTCATAACTCCCGATTCCTTTGGAGTTAGTCTCCCAATTTGTGAGGGTAATTAGCCTATATAATTAGAAACATATTTCTGATACGGTCCACGCTCGGTCAACGGGGCCAAACGGTCTTGAAGACCGTTTGCCCTGTCGCGGTCTCAAGACCGTTTGCTGACCTCACGGTCTTGAGTCCGAGAGAGCAAACTGTTGGGACCGTTTAAGGAAGTGAAATGCGGTGGTTTTTCTTGGAAATTACGCCTTCATCTCCTAGCTCAAGAACAGCACGAAAATCCCATGGATTTGCTCGCAAAAAGCAAGGGAAAGTAGGGAAATACTAAGAGCTATCATTAAACCGCATATAAAGATGCACATAATAAAGCATGGGTTTAGAGTTATAAAACCCGCCTAAAGCTTGCTCCTTGAGCTCCAAGCTTTCAAGCTCCAAGCTATAATGGCGTCCTTGAGTTCCCACAGGTTGGCCAAGGTGAAAACTCCAAGGAAGGATGAAAAGAGACGGCTAGAAAGGTAGGGTTTCAAGAGTTAGCCATGAAGATGACCTTAATTTCGAGTTCTAACCATAGAATTAGGCAAGAAGAGGGGCTCAAACCTACCTTGCACCCTTGGACGTTCCTTCTTAGCTCCAAAGCAGTCCTTAGTCGGCCAAGCAAAGAGGGAACAGTGAAAAGAAGAAGAATGCGTTGCTTTGTTAAGTGAAGTTGAAGGTATATATACTTGGGGTGGTATTTTCAACATTAGCTCATGGGTTTTCTATAATGTCATCCAAGTCCCTCCATCTTTACTTGCTCGTCCCTTCCTCTTAATTCTAAGGACAAACCTTCTCTCAAGGTCAAGAAAATGAGGGCAAAGAAGAGCAATCTAATACTAAGGTACATACATAAAGAGCTTTTGCACATATACCCTAATTATTCAATCACAAGGCATATATCATAACCTGATAACTCAAATGAGGTGACTTCCTCATAATTTCATCTCTAAAAGATGGCAAGAGTCTAAATAGATCATTTGATGATATACTTTACAAATTGCATCCCTTAATTTGGGTAAATTGCATTTTACCCCAAATTAGGGTTTCAAGCACCGAGATTGCTTCCACAGCTGCACCTTGGTGCTCAAGATTGGGAAATCCCTCAAACTTTACCAAAATGATTCTCATGATGTCTCAACATCAGAGGAACACCTCATCATGTGCAAATTGCAAGTTAGCCCTTCTAAATGGGTAAATTGCACATAGGTCCCTGTATTACAAAACAGTGCTACAACTTTATATAAAAAGGAGCAAAAACTGAAATATATGTTTCTGAGAAACTTAATTACATGCCCAGAGTTAATCGCAAGGATTTAATTACATAGTCAGACAAAACACCTAGGGTTAACTCATAACCCAGGTCAGGGATGTTACAAATTATCCACCCCTTACAAGGATTTCGTCCCCGAAATCGATAAGACATATTAAGAGAAAAGGGCAGGATACTTCCTTCTCATCTCATCCTCTAGTTCCCAAGTGGCTTCTTCAACACCACGATGGTTCCATAGGACTTTCACCAGACTTATATCTTTCTTCTTTAACTTTTTAATTCTGTTATCAAGGATTGACACTGGTCCCTCCTCATAGGATACATCATCATTCAATTCTACCTCCATAGGTTGTAGAACTGATTCGGTGTCGGGGTGACATTTCTTCAGCATAGAAATGTGAAACACAGGATGTAACCTCTGTTACTCTGGAGGCAACTCTAGTTTATATGCTACCTTTCCAATTCGTTCACTGATTGGATAAGGTCCCATAAATCTAGGAGCTAACTTCCCTTTCCTTCCAAAACGAAGGACCCCTTTCCAAGGCGAGACTTTGAGATACACTCTGTCTCTAACCTGGAACTCTAAGGGTCTACGACGCTTGTCAGCATAAGATTTCTGCCTATCCTATGCAGTCTTAATCTTTTGTTGTATTACTTTAATCTTTTCTGTAGTCTGCTGCACAAGATCAGGACCCAACAACTGATGTTCACCAGTTTCAAACCAACACAAAGGTGATCTACAACGTCTACCATACAAAGCTTCATAAGGTGCCATATCAATACTATGCTGATAGCTATTGTTATAGGCAAGCTCTATCAAGATTAGGTGTAGATCCCAACTTCCAGTAAACTGGAGAGCACATGCTCTCAACAGGTCTTCTAAGGTCTGTATGGTCCTTTCTGACTGTCCATCAGTCTGCGGATGAAAGGCCGTACTACACCTTAGCTTGGTGCCTAGGGCTTTGTGTAACTGTTCCCAAAAATGACTTGTAAACTGAGGACCTCTGTCAGAAACTATTGTGACAGGAACGCCGTGCAAACGCACTATCTCTTGAACATACAACTCTGATAACCTCTCAGCAGAATAGGTTGTTTTGACAGGTAAGAAATGAGCTGTCTTAGTCAACCTATCAACAACTACCCAAATGGAATCATGTCCTTTGCCTGTCCTAGGTAGACCAACAACAACGTCCATGGTTACATGGTCCCACTTCCACTGTGGTATGGGTAAAGGTTGCATTGTGCCTGCAGGCTTCTGGTGTTCAGCTTTAACTTGCTGACAGACAGGACACCTCAAAACAAATTCTGCAACATCCTTCTTCATTATAGGCCACCAATACAAATCCTTCAAGTTTCGATACATCTTGGTGCTCCCTGGATGCATAGCATATATGGAAGAATGAGCTTCTTCCAGGACTAACTTTCTCAAGTTGTCCACATTCGACACTATCATTCTTCCATTATAACAAGCTACTTGGTCCTCTGAGTCATGAAAATCATCTTGCTTCTCATTTCCATACTCAGATCTAATCTGTTGGACTGTAGCATCACCTAGCTGTGCTTCCTTAATCTGCTCTCTTAGGGTAGGTTTAATATGCATCTCAGCTAACAGGCCGGCTAACTATGACACCTTCAACTGTACATTGTCTTGCCTTAAAGAGATAAGCATGTCTCTCCTAGAGCATACTAAGGAGTTTAGTTGTGCTTTATCCATGGTTGATGTTGCTAATTTCCTACTCAAGGCATCTGCAACAACATTGGCCTTGCCTAGATGGTAATTAATTGTACAATCGTAGTCCTTGATTAACTCCATCCAGCGACATTGCCTCATGTTGAGCTCATGCTGAGAGAAGATATACTTAAGGTTTTTGTGATCTGTGAAAATCTGGAATGTCTCTCCGTAGAGATAGTGTCTCCAGATCTTCAAGTCATGAACCACAGCAGCTAACTCCAAATCGTGTGTCGGATAATTCTCCTCGTGTTTCTTAAGCTGTCGGGAAGCAAAAGAAATCACTTGTTTATCTTGCATCAACACACACCCTAATCCATTCTTAGAAGCATCACAGAAGACTACATATCCTTTTCCTTGTTCTGGTAGTACTAACACAGGTGCACTGGTCAATCTCTCCTTCAACAACTGGAAGGACTATTGACACTTATCACTCCAAGAAAAAGGAACATCTTTCCGGGTCAACTTGGTCAAAGGTAAGGCTATAGAGCTGAAGTTCTTAATGAACCTTCGATAGTAGCCAGCTAACCCTAAGAAACTTCGAATCTCCGTCGGTGTCTTCAGTTGTTCCCACTGTAGAATAGATTCTACTTTTGTAGGGTCAACACGAATTCCCGAGGCAGATATCTCATGCCCAAGAAAAGATACTTCCGGCAACCAGAACTCACACTTGCTAAGCTTAGCATACAACTTGTGTTCCCTTAGCAAGGTTAAAGCTTGGCGAAGATAACGCTCATGTTGTTGAGCATCCTTACTATAGATCAGAATGTCATCTATGAAGATGACAAAACACTGATCAAGGAAGGGTCGGAAAACTCTATTCATGAGTTCCATAAATGCAGCTGGTGCATTGGTTAGTCCAAATGACATAACCGTGAACTCATAGTGACCATACCTTGTCCTAAAGGCAGACTTGGGTATGTCACTATCCTTAATACGAAGTTGATGATATCCAGACCTCAAGTCTATCTTTGAAAAGACTGTTGCACCACGCAACTGGTCAAAGAGATCATCAATCCTCGGCAGAGGGTACTTGTTCTTTATTGTTACTTTATTGAGTTGTCTGTAATTGATGCACAACCACATTGACCCATCTTTCTTTTTAACAAACAAGACCGGAGCACCCCAAGGTGAAGTGCTCGGTCGGATAAAACCTTTCTCAAGTAACTCTTGAAGCTGCTTCTTGAGTTCTTCCATCTCGATAGGCGCCATTCTATACGGTGTCTGGGCTATGGGTTTCGTATCTGGAACTAAATTGATCTCAAAATCAATTTCCCGAGGTGGTGGCACACCTGGAAGTTCTTCAGGGAATACATCTTCGAATTCCCTGACTATAGGAACTTCCGCAGGATTGGGATTCTCCTTGGTAACATCTACTACATGGGCTAAGAATGCATGACATCCTTGCCTCAACAACTTATCAAAAACCATAGCTGATACAAGACAGGTAGGAAAAATCTTTCTTTCACCTTGAAAGATCCATGTGCTGCTTTCATCAGCAAACACAGCCAACTTCGATTCACAATCCAAGACAACCCTATACCTTTCCAAGGTATCCATCCCAAGGATTATATCAAACCCTTGCATATCAAGTGGTATAAGATCCACTTGAATGCGATGATTAGAAAAGAAGAGGATGCAAGGAGAACATACCTCCTGCAAAACGGCAGACCCACTCAACGGAGTCTCCAAAAACAAACTATCCTTCCTATGACTAGTTGTCATATTACAGTTACGTATTACTCTACGAGTGATAAAAGAGTGCGTAGCACCCGGGTCAATCAGAACAGATACAACACAGGATGTAGACATATTAGAATATAAAAGCTCCATCTGACCTGCCACTACCCGTGGATTGACCACTGCTTCAGGTGGGTTCATAGCATAGAACCTTGCTGTTGCCTGATGTTGAGGTGGTGCTGATGATCTAGCTTGAGACGCCAGTCCACGTCCTCGAGCTGCTCCTTGAGACTGTCTTCTCTGTGATCCTTGTTGACTCTGCCTCGGAGGTTGTGTCCCACTAACAGGCCTAGATCTGCAGTTCTTCATCAAATGTCCCACCTTACCACAGTTGTAGCAGCTTCTCTCCAATTTTTGTGGTCTTGGTGGTCCAGTAACTGACATTGATACTGAACTATGAGTCCCTTGTTGAGGTAGGCTTCGTCCCCTGCCTCTACTAGGTGACCATTGAGTTTGAGAACTCGATCTGGGTGGTGGAGGGTTAGGTGCAGAGAATCTAGGTTTCTTGGAATCCCAAGAAGAAGAACCCTGGAATTGTGGATATCTTTTATGGGTTTGTCTTTTCTCAACCACAGATCTCTCTATCCTTCAGACTGACTCAACGAAGGTAGAGAATCTCTCTCGGTTCTCTAAGGTAGATACAGGGGTTGACATATCAATATTCAAACCTTTCTCGAATCTTCTGATTCTTTCTTCATCTGTAGCAGCCATATGCGGACAAAACCGCAACAGCTCCATGAACTTAGCTTCATACTCGCTAATGTTCATCATACCCTGCCATAGTTTCTCGAACTGAGAGATCTTCTCATCTAGGAAAGTCTTTGGAAAATATCTATTGATAAATTCCCGACGAAACGCTTCCCATGAGAACTCTATTCCGGGTCTCTTCTGCTCTTCCATGTTCCACCAGTGACCAACACTTCCCTTGAGAAGATAGACTACATGTCTAACCTTCTCGACTTCCAGGATGTTTAGGATTCTAAAGGCTTTTTCTAGCTCTGTTAACCACAGATCTGCATCTGCGGGGTCGGCTGTCCCAAAGTACTCGGTAGCTCCGACACGACGAATTCGCTCAAACGTCTTACCGATACCTTGTCCTTCAGGCTGAGCAGGTGCCCTAGGTGCAGGCATGGGCATCCTGTCGGTTATGTGTGTCATGGCAGTCATAAACTGCCCGAACATAGTTTGAACAATTGGGTTTCACATGTCAGCTGGATCAAACTGAGGTGGCTCCCTGGGTTGTTCAGGTACGGGTTGTTCTATTGTCAGAACTCTTGCACCGCCTCAAGGTGCACTAGCACTACTCTCTGCCACGTACTCATCGTGATGTTCTGACATTCTTATGTATCTTCTTCTCCTGAGGAGCAGAAGATTCTATTAGATAAGGAAGGAGTACTAAAGATAGACTCGACATCCTAAGTCCTATGCCTCTGTAGACTCAACTGACCTAGAGCTCTGATACCACTAATTTGTGGGCTCTGATCTCCAAACCATAACATAAACACGATTAAAACTTAGCGGAAGCGAATCGGTAATCAGCGGAAGACAAAAATCACGGGAAATTAAAACTTTTCGAGACAAGAGCTTGAATTCATAAAAACTTCTTCCATAAAGAGAGATAAACTGTTTACATCACAGATAATTACTTCTTGAGTAATTATATACATCAAGATACAAAATCTCAAGATCACATAACACAAGACTCCAAGACCTGAGAGTACAGAGGACACATAGGACTGACTCTAACTACACCACATGGCAGGACAATCTCCACTTGAGATTACTGCTGCCCCTGGTGCTGCTGCTGCTGAGACTGATCACCTGTAGACTGGTTCCTTCGTCTCCGACGTCCACCTAAAAAGTTGAAGTCTACGGGGTGAGACAATTATACATAATTGTCCCAGCGAGAGTTATAACTCTTCGCCAGAAGCTTTATTATAACATCAAAGAATATCTTAAGCAGTAAAGCAATCAAAGTATTCTATAACAATTGTAGGTATAACAAGATCTCTACAATTTAGGAGATATGGAGACTATAAACATTATTGCAATATAACATCAATCAACTAACTTGGAGTTATCTCTAACAAGTTATACTACACGGTTGATTATGTTTTACAAACAACATTATGCCCTGTGGAAATGAGGCTTACCACTCATACTCCAACTGATCGCTGAGAAGTCACATCAGTATCATACATAGGTCATCAAGAGAGCCGGATTCTCATGACCTTCACCTTCCTCAGTCAGTAAGAGGATCAATTGTAGGACATCTCGTGTCTCTACTACTATAGCTCACTAGGGTAAACTGGTCCTTCGCTATTCTAGAGTCACAGTGGCGTTCTGTACTCTCTTCGTCATCAGGAGGTTTCATATTTACCTACCACTGATACGGATATCTGTGCTTTCTTCGTCATCAGGAGGTTTCATGTTTACCTACCACTAATACGGTATGGAACTATAGTGAAGTATGGATGGATTCCACATCTACATCACTTTCCTACACTAGGATGTAAGGTTCTACACATCCATGTACCCCACATACTCAAAAGTATGTGCTCCAGGAGTTCCCTGAGGAAAACCTGTTTCACCATCACTTAATCTCTGACAATGATGGATCTATGATCAGGGCTCTATATTATACTTGATTAGTTAGGTACATTCAGTATTCTTTAACAGCAATCATTGTTCTTCAAACAATAACAGTAGCATAGTAGCTATAAAAGGAGAATACTAAATGTAACAGGCCTAACTCATATCAATCATCATTACTCATTATCCTCATCACAAGTCATCTCTAAAGCATGACCTTGATGGTATTCATGGCTCTCACAGCCCATTATCATCATAAGATGTCACTGACAAGACATCAAGATATTTACTTATTCATAAGGCTAACAACATGCCTTTAATGAATATAATATCATCATCCATACCTGGATATGATTACCTTTATATCAGGACCTGCATGGTTAATTCAACTGATAAAGGCAATTTAAAACAAGGAATATACTTCTCACTCTTTTCATAAGAGCTAAGTTCTTTGATTCTTATCAATTAGAGTATAATACTCACAAAACATGTCATTACCCTTGAATTAGGGTTTACTATTCACATTGTATGCCATTATCCCTGGAATTAGGGTTTACTATTCACATTCAATGCCATTACCCTTGAATTAGGGTTTGCTATTCACATTGTATGCCATTATCCCTGGAATTAGGGTTTACTATTCACATTGTATGCCATTATCCCTGGAATTAGGGTTTGCTATTCACATTAAGGTGAATTGATCTCATATCATCATCATGTATGAGTAACATCTTCACTGATGCTCTCAGATTAGTTAAAGGTTCATCATTTATCATAATTAGGGTTTCTATGATCTCACACAGGTGGATCATACCCTAATTATGCTCATTCATGTGCATTGGAGATGCTTTAGTTGAGTTTCCTTTTAAAAAGGTACTTTCTCTCTCTAGAAGTACTTTCTCTCTCTAGAAGTACTTTCTCTCTCATCATAATGTTAGGTGATGTCAACATCACTCTAAATCAGGTTGGATTGAGTCATTATAGTCTAACATAGCCAAAGACATCATCATCATGCAATTAGGGTTACTTTCTCTCTCTAGGGTACTTCCTCTCTCTAGAGTACTTTCTCCCTCTAAAGTACTCTCTCTCATCATACTAATGGTTGATGGTAACATTTGGACTAGATAAAGTTGGATAGAGTCATTATGACTAAAAACATCATTCTCATGTAATTAGGGTTTGTATTGAGCCGGGTATAACTCAATTGACCCTTCAGGGGTATTTTGGTAAATCACCCCATTGATCATCATTATGGTCAAAACCTTAGTCAATTAACCCCGTAATATCCTAGATTGTCATTAGGGTTTGATTAGGGCAACATTGACCCATTTATATTCATCAATTGATTGAATGAAATCAACCTTCAATCGATTTGAGACCCATTGGTTGAGTTGACATTTTGTCCAACTTGTCTTTCAAGACCGCGAAGGTGAGTTGACCGTTTAGTCACCTTTGACTTTAAGACCGCGAGCCCTCAACCCCTTCCAAGACCGCGAGCCATCTCCACCCACTTCAAGTAGGTCAAGACCGCGAGGCTCCTCATTGGTTCAAGTTGATGTTGAGACCGCGAAGATCAATTTGGTGTTGAGTCCGCGAAGAGGTGTTGACCGTTTGGCCATCTTGACCTCAGGACCACGAGGCCCTTCGCGGTCTTGAGACCATGAGCCTCCTCACAGTCTTGAGACCGTGAGCCCCCTCACGGTCTTGAGACCGCGAGCCCTCTCACGGTCTTGAGACCGCGAGGCTCTATAGGTCTCAACCGTTTGGTCCATCAACAAAATCAATAAAGTAATCGATGATGCCAACCGATGTTGAAGCCCTCAAAAGGTCAAATATATGTTGACCACTTACGGATTAAGTCAATTAGGATTATGCTTGATCACTTGGTCATTCAATTGACCCATAATGGTTGACCAATTATAGTTGAAGTCGATTTAATTAGGGTCTATCAATGTTCACCCATCAACACTCAACAATGTGCATCAACACAAGGTTGAACCCTTCAATTGAGCTCCAAATGGGCCCAAACTTAGCCCAAACGGTCTTGAGGTCATGTGGGTGGACCCCACATGGTCTTGAGACCGTTTGCCCAAGATTTCATCGAAAACTAAGGTGATTTGATAGGGGTTGAACCATGATTAGGTCACAAAATCAGAATTTTGATTTACTTGATAACTATTTGCAATTGGGTTCTCAATTGGTCAAATTACTTAACCCTAGACCTTCAAACGGTCTTGGGTGAGTGTCCTCTCGGTCTTGAGACCGTTTGTATGAGTTCCAAACGGTCTTGAGACCGTTTGCCCATCCAATTTTGGATTCTAGTGCAAATTCATCAAGGGCTGACCTATTGAGTTGATGATTATATCAATATTTAATTGCAATGTTAATTGGTGTTATTGTACCTTCAATTGGTCAACAAATCTTGACCCCAGACCTTCAAACGGTCTTGGTTGATTGCCCTCACGGTCTTGAGACCGTTTGGTGACCCCCAAACGGTCTTGATACCGTTTAGGTCAATCAACCCTAAAAACCCTAATTAGGTTACCATAATTTCAGTACTGAAATCATCTAGGGTTAGCCCTAGTAATCACCCTTCAACTCTTAGCCCGTTTGGAATTAGACCATCAAACTTGGTGAGTTGTTAATTATCATAATTTTGAACAGTAATGTCATATTGTCAACGCTTGGTCAATGACCTTACACAGTCTTGAAACCGTTTTCCCAAAAAGGCAATTTCAGACCGTTTGAAAAACAGGAATAAATTCATTTAAAGTTGTCACTTAAAAAGGTCATAACTCCCGATTCCTTTGGAGTTAGTCTCCCAATATTTGAGGGTAATTATCCTATATAATTAGAAACAGATTTCTGATACGGTCCACGCTCGTTCAACGGGGCCAAACGGTCTTGAAGACCGTTTGCCCTGTCGCGGTCTCAAGACCGTTTGCTGACCTCGCGGTCTTGAGTCCGAGAGAGCAAACTGTTGGGACCGTTTAAGGAAGTGAAATGCGGTGGTTTTTCTTGGAAATTACGCCTTCATCTCCTAGCTCAAGAACAGCATGAAAATCCCATGGATTTGCTCGCAAAAAGCAAGGGAAAGTAGGGAAATACTAAGAGCTATCATTAAACCGCATATAAAGATGCACATAATAAAGCATGGGTTTAGAGTTATAAAACCCGCCTAAAGCTTGCTCCTTGAGCTCCAAGCTTTCAAGCTCCAAGCTCTAATGGCGTCCTTGAGTTCCCACAGGTTGGCCAAGGTGAAAACTCCAAGGAAGGATGAAAAGAGACGGCTAGAAAGGTAGGGTTTCAAGAGTTAGCCATGAAGATGACCTTAATTTCGAGTTCTAACCATAGAATTAGGCAAGAAGAGGGGCTCAAACCTACCTTGCACCCTTGGACGTTCCTCCTTAGCTCCAAAGCAGTCCTTAGTCGGCCAAGCAAAGAGGGAACAGTGAAAAGAAGAAGAATGCGTTGCTTTGTTAAGTGAAGTTGAAGGTATATATACTTGGGGTGGTATTTTCAACATTAGCTCATGGGTTTTCTATAATGTCATCCAAGTCCCTCCATCTTTACTTGCTCGTCCCTTCCTATTAATTCTAAGGACAAAACTTCTCTCAAGGTCAAGAAAATGAGGGCAAAGAAGAGCAATCTAATACTAAGGTACATACATAAAGAGCTTTTGCACATATACCCTAATTATTCAATCACAAGGCATATATCATAACCTGATAACTCAAATGAGGTGACTTCCTCATAATTTCATCTCTAAAAGATGGCAAGAGTCTAAATAGATCATTTGATGATATACTTTACAAATTGCATCCCTTAATTTGGGTAAATTGCATTTTACCCCAAATTAGGGTTTCAAGCACCGAGATTGCTTCCACAGCTGCACCTTGGTGCTCAAGCTTGGGAAATCCCTCAAACTTTACCAAAATGATTCTCATGATGTCTCAACATCAGAGGAACACCTCATCATGTGCAAATTGCAAGTTAGCCCTTCTAAATGGGTAAATTGCACATAGGTCCCTGTATTACAAAACAGTGCTACAACTTTATATAAAAAGGAGCAAAAACTGAAATATATGTTTCTGAGAAACTTAATTACATGCCCAGAGTTAATCGCAAGGATTTAATTACATAGTCAGACAAAACACCTAGGGTTAACTCATAACCCAGGTCAGGGATGTTACAAATTATCCACCCCTTACAAGGATTTCGTCCCCGAAATCGATAAGACATATTAAGAGAAAAGGGCAGGATACTTCCTTCTCATCTCATCCTCTAGTTCCCAAGTGGCTTCTTCAACACCACGATGGTTCCAGAGGACTTTCACCAGACTTATATCTTTCTTCTTTAACTTTTTAATTCTGTTATCAAGGATTGACACTGGTCCCTCCTCATAGGATACATCATCATTCAATTCTACCTCCATAGGTTGTAGAACTGATTCGGTGTCGGGGTGACATTTCTTCAGCATAGAAATGTGAAACACAGGATGTAACCTCTGTTACTCTGGAGGCAACTCTAGTTTATATGCTACCTTTCCAATTCGTTCACTGATTGGATAAGGTCCCATAAATCTAGGAGCTAACTTCCCTTTCCTTCCAAAACGAAGGACCCCTTTCCAAGGCGAGACTTTGAGATACACTCTGTCTCTAACCTGGAACTCTAAGGGTCTACGACGCTTGTCAGCATAAGATTTCTGCCTATCCTATGCAGTCTTAATCTTTTGTTGTATTACTTTAATCTTTTCTGTAGTCTGCTGCACAAGATCAGGACCCAACAACTAATGTTCACCAGTTTCAAACCAACACAAAGGTGATCTACAACGTCTACCATACAAAGCTTCATAAGGTGCCATATCAATACTATGCTGATAGCTATTGTTATAGGCAAGCTCTATCAAGATTAGGTGTAGATCCCAACTTCCAGTAAACTGGAGAGCACATGCTCTCAACAGGTCTTCTAAGGTCTGTATGGTCCTTTCTGACTGTCCATCAGTCTGCGGATGAAAGGCCGTACTACACCTTAGCTTGGTGCCTAGGGCTTTGTGTAACTGTTCCCAAAAATGACTTGTAAACTGAGGACCTCTGTCAGAAACTATTGTGACAGGAACGCCGTGCAAACGCACTATCTCTTGAACATACAACTCTGATAACCTCTCAGCAGAATAGGTTGTTTTGACAGGTAAGAAATGAGCTGTCTTAGTCAACCTATCAACAACTACCCAAATGGAATCATGTCCTTTGCCTGTCCTAGGTAGACCAACAACAACGTCCATGGTTACATGGTCCCACTTCCACTGTGGTATGGGTAAAGGTTGCATTGTTCCTGCAGGCTTCTGGTGTTCAGCTTTAACTTGCTGACAGACAGGACACCTCAAAACAAATTCTGCAACATCCTTCTTCATTCCAGGCCACCAATACAAATCCTTCAAGTTTCGATACATCTTGGTGCTCCCTGGATGCATAGCATACATGGAAGAATGAGCTTCTTCCAGGACTAACTTTCTCAAGTTGTCCACATCCGACACTATCATTCTTCCATTATAACAAGCTACTTGGTCATCTGAGTCATGAAAATCATCTTGCTTCTCATTTCCATACTCAGATCTAATCTGTTGGACTGTAGCATCACCTAGCTGTGCTTCCTTAATCTGCTCTCTTAGGGTAGGTTTAATATGCATCTCAGCTAACAGGCCGGCTAACTATGACACCTTCAACTGTACATTGTCTTGCCTTAAAGAGATAAGCATGTCTCTCCTAGAGCATACTAAGGAGTTTAGTTGTGCTTTATCCATGGTTGATGTTGCTAATTTCCTACTCAAGGCATCTGCAACAACATTGGCCTTGCCTAGATGGTAATTAATTGTACAATCGTAGTCCTTGATTAACTCCATCCAGCGACATTGCCTCATGTTGAGCTCATGCTGAGAGAAGATATACTTAAGGTTTTTGTGATCTGTGAAAATCTGGAATGTCTCTCTGTAGAGATAGTGTCTCCAGATCTTCAAGGCATGAACCACAGCAGCTAACTCCAAAATTGTGTGTCGGATAATTCTCCTCATGTTTCTTAAGCTGTCGGGAAGCAAAAGAAATCACTTGTTTATCTTGCATCAACACACACCCTAATCCATTCTTAGAAGCATCACAGAAGACTACATATCCTTTTCCTTGTTCTGGTAGTACTAACACAGGTGCACTGGTCAATCTCTCCTTCAACAACTGGAAGGACTATTGACACTTATCACTCCAAGAAAAAGGAACATCTTTCCGGGTCAACTTGGTCAAAGGTAAGGCTATAGAGCTGAAGTTCTTAATGAACCTTCGATAGTAGCCAGCTAACCCTAAGAAACTTCGAATCTCCGTCGGTGTCTTCGGTTGTTCCCACTGTAGAACAGATTCTACTTTTGTAGGGTCAACACGAATTCCCGAGGCAGATATCTCATGCCCAAGAAAAGATACTTCCGGCAACCAGAACTCACACTTGCTAAGCTTAGCATACAGCTTGTGTTCCCTTAGCAAGGTTAAAGCTTGGCGAAGATAACGCTCATGTTGTTGAGCATCCTTACTATAGATGAGAATGTCATCTATGAAGACGACAAAACACTGATCAAGGAAGGGTCGGAAAACTCTATTCATGAGTTCCATAAATGCAGCTGGTGCATTGGTTAGTCCAAATGACATAACCGCGAACTCATAGTGACCATACCTTGTCCTAAAGGCAGACTTGGGTATGTCACTATCCTTAATACGAAGTTGATGATATCCAGACCTCAAGTCTATCTTTGAAAAGACTGTTGCACCACGCAACTGGTCAAAGAGATCATCAATCCTCGGCAGAGGGTACTTGTTCTTTATTGTTACTTTATTGAGTTGTATGTAATTGATGCACAACCACATTGACCCATCTTTCTTTTTAACAAACAAGACCGGAGCACCCCAAGGTGAAGTGCTCGGTCGGATAAAACCTTTCTCAAGTAACTCTTGAAGCTGCTTCTTGAGTTCTGCCATCTCGACAGGCGCCATTCTATATGGTGTCTGGGCTATGGGTTTCGTATCTGGAACTAAATTGATCTCAAAATCAATTTCCCGAGGTGGTGGCACACCTGGAAGTTCTTCAGGGAATACATCTTCGAATTCCCTGACTATAGGAACTTCCGCAGGATTGGGATTCTCCTTGGTAACATCTACTACATGGGCTAAGAATGCATGACATCCTTGCCTCAACAACTTATCAACAACCATAGCTGATACAAGACAGGTAGGAAAAATCTTTCTTTCACCTTGAAAGATCCATGTGCTGCTTTCATCAGCAAACACAGCCAACTTCGATTCACAATCCAAGACAACCCTATACCTTTCCAAGGTATCCATCCCAAGGATTATATCAAACCCTTGCATATCAAGTGGTATAAGATCCACTTGAATGCGATGATTAGAAAAGAAGAGGATGCAAGGAGAACATACCTCCTGCAAAACGGCAGACCCACTCAACGGAGTCTCCAAAAACAAACTATCCTTCCTATGACTAGTTGTCATATTACAGTTACGTATTACTCTATGAGTGATAAAAGAGTGCGTAGCACCCGGGTCAATCAGAACAGATACAACACAGGATGTAGACATATCAGAATATAAAAGCTCCATCTGACCTGCCACTACCCGTGGATTGACCACTGCTTCAGGTGGGTTCATAGCATAGAACCTTGCTGTTGCCTGATGTTGATGTGGTGCTGATGATCTAGCTTGAGACGCCAGTCCACGTCCTCGAGCTGCTCCTTGAGACTGTCTTCTCTGTGATCCTTGTTGACTCTGCCTCGGAGGTTGTGTCCCACTAACAGGCCTAGATCTGCAGTTCTTCATCAAATGTCCCACCTTACCACAGTTGTAGCAGCTTCTCTCCAATTTTTGTGGTCTTGGTGGTCCAGTAACTGACATTGATGCTGAACTATGAGTCCCTTGTTGAGGTAGGCTTCGTCCCCTGCCTCTACTAGGTGACCATTGAGTTTGAGAACTCGATCTGGGTGGTGGAGGGTTAGGTGCAGAGAATCTAGGTTTCTTGGAATCCCAAGAAGAAGAACCCTGGAATTGTGGATATCTTTTATGGGTTTGTCTTTTCTCAACCACAGATCTCTCTATCCTTCAGACTGACTCAACGAAGGTAGAGAATCTCTCTCGGTTCTCTAAGGCAGATACGGGGGTTGACATATCAATATTCAAACCTTTCTCGAATCTTCTGATTCTTTCTTCATCTGTAGCAGCCATATGCGGACAAAACCGCAACAGCTCCATGAACTTAGCTTCATACTCGCTAATGTTCATCATACCCTGCCTTAGTTTCTCGAACTGAGAGATCTTCTCATCTAGGAAAGTCTTTGGAAAATATCTATTGATAAATTCCCGACAAAACGCTTCCCATGAGAACTCTATTCCGGGTCTCTTCTGCTCTTCCATGTTCCACCAGTGACCAACACTTCCCTTGAGAAGATAGACTACATGTCTAACCTTCTCGACTTCCAGGATGTTTAGGATTCTAAAGGCTTTTTCTAGCTCTGTTAACCACAGATCTGCATCTGCGGGGTCGGCTGTCCCAAAGTACTCGGTAGCTCCGACACGACGAAGTCGCTCAAACGTCTTACCGATACCTTGTCCTTCAGGCTGAGCAGGTGCCCTAGGTGCAGGCATGGGCATCCTGTCGGTTATGTGTGTCATGGCAGTCATAAACTGCCCGAACATAGTTTGAACAATTGGGTTTCCCATGTCAGCTGGATCAAACTGAGGTGGCTCCCTGGGTTGTTCAGGTACGGGTTGTTCTATTCTCAGAACTCTTGCACCGCCTCAAGGTGCACTAGCACTACTCTCTGCCACGTACTCATCGTGATGTTCTGACATTCTTATGTATCTTCTTCTCCTGAGGAGCAGAAGATTCTATTAGATAAGGAAGGAGTACTAAAGATAGACTCGACATCCTAAGTCCTATGCCTCTGTAGACTCAACTGACCTAGAGCTCTGATACCACTAATTTGTGGGCTCTGATCTCCAAACCATAACATAAACACGATTAAAACTTAGCGGAAGCGAATCGGTAATCAGCGGAAGACAAAAATCACGGGAAATTAAAACTTTTCGAGACAAGAGCTTGAATTCATAAAAGCTTCTTCCATAAAGAGAGATAAACTGTTTACATCACAGATAATTACTTCTTGAGTAATTATATACATCAAGATACAAAATCTCAAGATCACATAACACAAGACTCCAAGACCTGAGAGTACAGAGGACACATAGGACTGACTCTAACTACACCACATGGCAGGACAATCTCCACCTGAGATTACTGCTGCCCCTGGTGCTGCTGCTGCTGAGACTGATCACCTGTAGACTGGTTCCTTCGTCTCCGACGTCCACCTAAAAAGTTGAAGTCTATGGGGTGAGACAATTATACATAATTGTCCCAGCGAGAGTTATAACTCTTCGCCAGAAGCTTTATTATAACATCAAAGAATATCTTAAGCAGTAAAGCCATCAAAGTATTCTATAACAATTGTAGGTATAACAAGATCTCTACAATTTAGGAGATATGGAGACTATAAACATTATTGCAATATAACATCAATCAACTAACTTGGAGTTATCTCTAACAAGTTATACTACACGGTTGATTATGTTTTACAAACAACATTATGCCCTGTGGAAATGAGGCTTACCACTCATACTCCAACTGATCGCTGAGAAGTCACATCAGTATCATACATAGGTCATCAAGAGAGCCGGATTCTCATGACCTTCACCTTCCTCAGTCAGTAAGAGGATCAATTGTAGGACATCTCGTGTCTCTACTACTATAGCTCACTAGGGTAAACTGGTCCTTCGCTATTCTAGAGTCACAGTGGCGTTCTGTACTCTCTTCGTCATCAGGAGGTTTCATATTTACCTACCACTGATACGTATATCTGTGCTTTCTTCGTCATCAGGAGGTTTCATGTTTACCTACCACTGATACGGTATGGAACTATAGTGAAGGATGGATGGATTCCACATCTACATCACTTTCCTACACTAGGATGTAAGGTTCTACACATCCATGTACCCCACATACTCAAAAGTATGTGCTCCAGGAGTTCCCTGAGGAAAACCTGTTTCACCATCACTTAATCTCTGACAATGATGGATCTATGATCAGGGCTCTATATTATACTTGATTAGTTAGGTACATTCAGTATTCTTTAACAGCAATCATTGTTCTTCAAACAATAACAGTAGCATAGCAGCTATAAAAGGAGAATACTAAATGTAACAGGCCTAACTCATATCAATCATCATTACTCATTATCCTCATCACAAGTCATCTCTAAAGCATGACCTTGATGGTATTCATGGCTCTCACAGCCCATTATCATCATAAGATGTCACTGACAAGACATCAAGATATTTACTTATTCATAAGGCTAACAACATGCCTTTAATGAATATAATATCATCATCCATACCTGGATATGATTACCTTTATATCAGGACCTGCATGGTTAATTCAACTGATAAAGGCAATTTAAAACAAGGAATATACTTCTCACTCTTTTCATAAGAGCTAAGTTCTTTGATTCTTATCAATTAGAGTATAATACTCACAAAACATGTCATTACCCTTGAATTAGGGTTTACTATTCACATTGTATGCCATTATCCCTGGAATTAGGGTTTACTATTCACATTCAATGCCATTACCCTTGAATTAGGGTTTGCTATTCACATTGTATGCCATTATCCCTGGAATTAGGGTTTACTATTCACATTGTATGCCATTATCCCTGGAATTAGGGTTTGATATTCACATTAAGGTGAATTGATCTCATATCATCATCATGTATGAGTAACATCTTCACTGATGCTCTCAGATTAGTTAAAGGTTCATCATTTATCATAATTAGGGTTTCTATGATCTCACACAGGTGGATCATACCCTAATTATGCTCATTCATGTGCATTGGAGATGCTTTAGTTGAGTTTCCTTTTAAAAAGGGTACTTTCTCTCTCTAGAAGTACTTTCTCTCTCTAGAAGTACTTTCTCTCTCATCATAATGTTAGGTGATGTCAACATCACTCTAAATCAGGTTGGATTGAGTCATTATAGTCTAACATAGCCAAAGACATCATCATCATGCAATTAGGGTTACTTTCTCTCTCTAGGGTACTTCCTCTCTCTAGAGTACTTTCTCCCTCTAAAGTACTCTCTCTCATCATACTAATGGTTGATGGTAACATTTGGACTAGATAAAGCTGGATAGAGTCATTATGACTAAAAACATCATTCTCATGTAATTAGGGTTTGTATTGAGCCGGGTATAACTCAATTGACCCTTCAGGGGTATTTTGGTAAATCACCCCATTGATCATCATTATGGTCAAAACCTTAGTCAATTAACCCCGTAATATCCTAGATTGTCATTAGGGTTTGATTAGGGCAACATTGACCCATTTATATTCATCAATTGATTGAATGAAATCAACCTTCAATCGATTTGAGACCCATTGGTTGAGTTGACATTTTGTCCAACTTGTCTTTCAAGACCGCGAAGGTGAGTTGAACGTTTAGTCACCTTTGACTTTAAGACCGTGAGCCCTCAACCCCTTCCAAGATCGCGAGCCATCTCCACCCACTTCAAGTAGGTCAAGACCGCGAGGCTCCTCATTGGTTCAAGTTGATGTTGAGACCGCGAAGATCAATTTGGTGTTGAGTCCGCGAAGAGGTGTTGACCGTTTGGCCATCTTGACCTCAGGACCACGAGGCCCTTCGCGGTCTTGAGACCATGAGCCTCATCACGGTCTTGAGACCATGAGCCCCCTCACGGTCTTGAGACCGCGAGCCCTCTCACGGTCTTGAGACCGCGAGGCTCTATAGGTCTCAACCGTTTGGTCCATCAACAAAATCAATAAAGTAATCGATGATGCCAACCGATGTTGAAGCCCTCAAAAGGTCAAATATATGTTGACCACTTACGGATTAAGTCAATTAGGATTATGCTTGATCACTTGGTCATTCAATTGACCCATAATGGTTGACCAATTATAGTTGAAGTCGATTTAATTAGGGTCTATCAATGTTCACCCATCAACACTCAACAATGTGCATCAACACAAGGTTGAACCCTTCAATTGAGCTCCAAATGGGCCCAAACTTAGCCCAAACGGTCTTGAGGTCATGTGGGTGGACCCCACATGGTCTTGAGACCGTTTGCCCAAGATTTCATCGAAAACTAAGGTGATTTGATAGGGGTTGAACCATGATTAGGTCACAAAATCAGAATTTTGATTTACTTGATAACTATTTGCAATTGGGTTCTCAATTGGTCAAATTACTTAACCCTAGACCTTCAAACGGTCTTGGGTGAGTGTCCTCTCAGTCTTGAGACCGTTTGTATGAGTTTCAAACGGTCTTGAGACCGTTTGCCCATCCAATTTTGGATTCTAGTGCAAATTCATCAAGGGCTGACCTATTGAGTTGATGATTATATCAATATTTAATTGCAATGTTAATTGGTGTTATTGTACCTTCAATTGGTCAACAAATCTTGACCCCAGACCTTCAAACGGTCTTGGTTGATTGCCCTCACGGTCTTGAGACCGTTTGGTGACCCCCAAACGGTCTTGAGACCGTTTAGGTCAATCAACCCTAAAAACCCTAATTAGGTTACCATAATTTCAGTACTGAAATCATCTAGGGTTAGCCCTAGTAATCACCCTTCAACTCTTAGCCCGTTTGGAATTAGACCATCAAACTTGGTGAGTTGTTAATTATCGTAATTTTGAACAGTAATTTCATATGGTCAACGCTTGGTCAACGACCTTACACGGTCTTGAAACCGTTTGCCCAAAAAGGCAATTTCAGACCGTTTGAAAAACAGGAATAAATTCATTTAAAGTTGTCACTTAAAAAGGTCATAACTCCCGATTCCTTTGGAGTTAGTCTCCCAATTTTTGAGGGTCATTAGCCTATATAATTAGAAACAGATTTCTGATACGGTCCACGCTCGGTCAACGGGGCCAAACGGTCTTGAAGACCGTTTTCCCTGTCGCGGTCTCAAGACCGTTTGCTGACCTTGCGGTCTTGAGTCCGAGAGAGCAAACTGTTGGGACTGTTTAAGGAAGTGAAATGCGGTGGTTTTTCTTGGAAATTACGCCTTCATCTCCTAGCTCAAGAACAGCACGAAAATCCCATGGATTTGCTCGCAAAAAGCAAGGGAAAGTAGGGAAATACTAAGAGCTATCATTAAACCGCATATAAAGATGCACATAATAAAGCATGGGTTTAGAGTTATAAAACCCGCCTAAAGCTTGCTCCTTGAGCTCCAAGCTTTCAAGCTCCAAGCTCTAATGGCGTCCTTGAGTTCCCACAGGTTGGCCAAGGTGAAAACTCCAAGGAAGGATGAAAAGAGACGGCTAGAAAGGTAGGGTTTCAAGAGTTAGCCATGAAGATGACCTTAATTTCGAGTTCTAACCATAGAATTAGGCAAGAAGAGGGGCTCAAACCTACCTTGCACCCTTGGACGTTCCTCCTTAGCTCCAAAGCAGTCCTTAGTCGGCCAAGCAAAGAGGGAACAGTGAAAAGAAGAAGAATGCGTTGCTTTGTTAAGTGAAGTTGAAGGTATATATACTTGGGGTGGTATTTTCAACATTAGCTCATGGGTTTTCTATAATGTCATCCAAGTCCCTCCATCTTTACTTGCTCGTCCCTTCCTCTTAATTCTAAGGACAAAACTTCTCTCAAGGTCAAGAAAATGAGGGCAAAGAAGAGCAATCTAATACTAAGGTACATACATAAAGAGCTTTTGCACATATACCCTAATTATTCAATCACAAGGCATATATCATAACCTGATAACTCAAATGAGGTGACTTCCTCATAATTTCATCTCTAAAAGATGGCAAGAGTCTAAATAGATCATTTGATGATATACTTTACAAATTGCATCCCTTAATTTGGTGAAATTGCATTTTACCCCAAATTAGGGTTTCAAGCACCGAGATTGCTTCCACAGCTGCACCTTGGTGCTCAAGCTTGGGAAATCCCTCAAACTTTACCAAAATGATTCTCATGATGTCTCAACATCAGAGGAACACCTCATCATGTGCAAATTGCAAGTTAGCCCTTCTAAATGGGTAAATTGCACATAGGTCCCTGTATTACAAAACAGTGCTACAACTTTATATAAAAAGGAGCAAAAACTGAAATATATGTTTCTGAGAAACTTAATTACATGCCCAGAGTTAATCGCAAGGATTGAATTACATAGTCAGACAAAACACCTAGGGTTAACTCATAACCCAGGTCAGGGATGTTACAAATTATCCACCCCTTACAAGGATTTCGTCCCCGAAATCGATAAGACATATTAAGAGAAAAGGGCAGGATACTTCCTTCTCATCTCATCCTCTAGTTCCCAAGTGGCTTCTTCAACACCACGATGGTTCCAGAGGACTTTCACCAGACTTATATCTTTCTTCTTTAACTTTTTAATTCTGTTATCAAGGATTGACACTGGTCCCTCCTCATAGGATACATCATCATTCAATTCTACCTCCATAGGTTGTAGAACTGATTCGGTGTCGGGGTGACATTTCTTCAGCATAGAAATGTGAAACACAGGATGTAACCTCTGTTACTCTGGAGGCAACTCTAGTTTATATGCTACCTTTCCAATTCGTTCACTGATTGGATAAGGTCCCATAAATCTAGGAGCTAACTTCCCTTTCCTTCCAAAACGAAGGACCCCTTTCCAAGGCGAGACTTTGAGATACACTCTGTCTCTAACCTGGAACTCTAAGGGTCTACGACACTTGTCAGCATAAGATTTCTGCCTATCCTATGCAGTCTTAATCTTTTGTTGTATTACTTTAATCTTTTCTGTAGTCTGCTGCACAAGATCAGGACCCAACAACTGATGTTCACCAGTTTCAAACCAACACAAAGGTGATCTACAACGTCTACCATACAAAGCTTCATAAGGTGCCATATCAATACTATGCTGATAGCTATTGTTATAGGCAAGCTCTATCAAGATTAGGTGTAGATCCCAACTTCCAGTAAACTGGAGAGCACATGCTCTCAACAGGTCTTCTAAGGTCTGTATGGTCCTTTCTGACTGTCCATCAGTCTGCGGATGAAAGGCCGTACTACACCTTAGCTTGGTGCCTAGGGCTTTGTGTAACTGTTCCCAAAAATGACTTGTAAACTGAGGACCTCTGTCAGAAACTATTGTGACAGGAACGTCGTGCAAACGCACTATCTCTTGAACATACAACTCTGATAACCTCTCAGCAGAATAGGTTGTTTTGACAGGTAAGAAATGAGCTGTCTTAGTCAACCTATCAACAACTACCCAAATGGAATCATGTCCTTTGCCTGTCCTAGGTAGACCAACAACAACGTCCATGGTTACATGGTCCCACTTCCACTGTGGTATGGGTAAAGGTTGCATTGTGCCTGCAGGCTTCTGGTGTTCAGCTTTAACTTGCTGACAGACAGGACACCTCAAAACAAATTCTGCAACATCCTTCTTCATTCCAGGCCACCAATACAAATCCTTCAAGTTTCGATACATCTTGGTGCTCCCTGGATGCATAGCATACATGGAAGAATGAGCTTCTTCCAGGACTAACTTTCTCAAGTTGTCCACATCCGGCACTATCATTCTTCCATTATAACAAGCTACTTGGTCCTCTGAGTCATGAAAATCATCTTGCTTCTCATTTCCATACTCAGATCTAATCTGTTGGACTGTAGCATCACCTAGCTGTGCTTCCTTAATCTGCTCTCTTAGGGTAGGTTTAATATGCATCTCAGCTAACAGGCCGGCTAACTATGACACCTTCAACTGTACATTGTCTTGCCTTAAAGAGATAAGCATGTCTCTCCTAGAGCATACTAAGGAGTTTAGTTGTGCTTTATCCATGGTTGATGTTGCTAATTTCCTACTCAAGGCATCTGCAACAACATTGGCCTTGCCTAGATGGTAATTAATTGTACAATCGTAGTCCTTGATTAACTCCATCCAGCGACATTGCCTCATGTTGAGCTCATGCTGAGAGAAGATATACTTAAGGTTTTTGTGATCTATGAAAATCTGGAATGTCTCTCCGTAGGGATAGTGTCTCCAGATCTTCAAGGCATGAACCACAGCAGCTAACTCCAAATCGTGTGTCGGATAATTCTCCTCATGTTTCTTAAGCTGTCGGGAAGAAAAAGAAATCACTTGTTTATCTTGCATCAACACACACCCTAATCCATTCTTAGAAGCATCACAGAAGACTACATATCCTTTTCCTTGTTCTGGTAGTACTAACACAGGTGCACTGGTCAATCTCTCCTTCAACAACTGGAAGGACTATTGACACTTATCACTCCAAGAAAAGGAACATCTTTCCGGGTCAACTTGGTCAAAGGTAAGGCTATAGAGCTGAAGTTCTTAATGAACCTTCGATAGTAGCCAGCTAACCCTAAGAAACTTCGAATCTCCGTCGGTGTCTTCGGTTGTTCCCACTGTAGAACAGATTCTACTTTTGTAGGGTCAACACGAATTCCCGAGGCAGATATCTCATGCCCAAGAAAAGATACTTCCGGCAACCAGAACTCACACTTGCTAAGCTTAGCATACAGCTTGTGTTCCCTTAGCAAGGTTAAAGCTTGGCGAAGATAACGCTCATGTTGTTGAGCATCCTTACTATAGATCAGAATGTCATCTATGAAGACGACAAAACACTGATCAAGGAAGGGTCGGAAAACTCTATTCATGAGTTCCATAAATGTAGCTGGTGCATTGGTTAGTCCAAACGACATAACCGTGAACTCATAGTGACCATACCTTGTCCTAAAGGCAGACTTGGGTATGTCACTATCCTTAATACGAAGTTGATGATATCCAGACCTCAAGTCTATCTTTGAAAAGACTGTTGCACCACGCAACTGGTCAAAGAGATCATCAATCCTCGGCAGAGGGTACTTGTTCTTTATTGTTACTTTATTGAGTTGTCTGTAATTGATGCACAACCACATTGACCCATCTTTCTTTTTAACAAACAAGACCGGAGCACCCCAAGGTGAAGTGCTCGGTCGGATAAAACCTTTCTCAAGTAACTCTTGAAGCTGCTTCTTGAGTTCTGCCATCTCGACAGGCGCCATTCTATACGGTGTCTGGGCTATGGGTTTCGTATCTGGAACTAAATTGATCTCAAAATCAATTTCCCGAGGTGGTGGCACACCTGGAAGTTCTTCAGGGAATACATCTTCGAATTCCCTGACTATAGGAACTTCCGCAGGATTGGGATTCTCCTTGGTAACATCTACTACATGGGCTAAGAATGCATGACATCCTTGCCTCAACAACTTATCAACAACCATAGCTGATACAAGACAGGTAGGAAAAATCTTTCTTTCACCTTGAAAGATCCATGTGCTGCTTTCATCAGCAAACACAGCCAACTTCGATTCACAATCCAAGACAACCCTATACCTTTCCAAGGTATCCATCCCAAGGATTATATCAAACCCTTGCATATCAAGTGGTATAAGATCCACTTGAATGCGATGATTAGAAAAGAAGAGGATGCAAGGAGAACATACCTCCTGCAAAACGGTAGACCCACTCAACAGAGTCTCCAAAAACAAACTATCCTTCCTATGACTAGTTGTCATATTACAGTTACGTATTACTCTACGAGTGATAAAAGAGTGCGTAGCACCCGGGTCAATCAGAACAGATACAACACAGGATGTAGACATATCAGAATATAAAAGCTCCATCTGACCTGCCACTACCCGTGGATTGACCACTGCTTCAGGTGGGTTCATAGCATAGAACCTTGATGTTGCCTGATGTTGAGGTGGTGCTGATGATCCAGCTTGAGACGCCAGTCCACGTCATCGAGCTGCTCCTTGAGACTGTCTTCTCTGTGATCCTTGTTGACTCTGCCTCGGAGGTTGTGTTCCACTAACAGGCCTAGATCTGCAGTTCTTCATCAAATGTCCCACCTTACCACAGTTGTAGCAGCTTCTCTCCAGTTGTTGTGGTCTTGGTGGTCCAGTAACTGACATTGATGCTGAACTATGAGTCCCTTGTTGAGGTAGGCTTCGTCCCCTGCCTCTACTAGGTGACCATTGAGTTTGAGAACTCGATCTGGGTGGTGGAGGGTTAGGTGCAGAGAATCTAGGTTTCTTGGAATCCCTAGAAGAAGAACCCTGGAATTGTGGATATCTTTTATGGGTTTGTCTTTTCTCAACCACAGATCTCTCTATCCTTCAGACTGACTCAACGAAGGTAGAGAATCTCTCTCGGTTCTCTAAGGCAGATACGGGGGTTGACATATCAGTATTCAAACATTTCACGAATCTTCTGATTCTTTCTTCATCTGTAGCAGCCATATGCAGACAAAACCGCAACAACTCCATGAACTTAGCTTCATACTCGCTAATGTTCATCATACCCTGCCTTAGTTTCTCGAACTGAAAGATCTTCTCATCTAGGAAAGTCTTTGGAAAATATCTATTCATAAATTCCCGACGAAACGCTTCCCATGAGAACTCTATTCCGGGTCTCTTCTGCTCTTCCATGTTCCACCAGTGACCAACACTTCCCTTGAGAAGATAGACTGCATGTCTAACCTTCTCAACTTCCGGGATGTTTAGGATTCTAAAGGCTTTTTCTAGCTCTGTTAACCACAGATCTGCATCTGCGGGGTCGGCTGTCCCAAAGTACTCGGTAGCTCCGACACGACGAAGTCACTCGAACGTCTTACCGATACCTTGTCCTTCAGGCTGAGCAGGTGCCCTAGGTGTAGGCATGGGCATCCTGTCGGTTATGTGTGTCATGGCAGTCATAAACTTCCCGAACATAGTTTGAACAGCTGGGTTTCCCATGTCAGCTGGATCAAACTGAGGTTGCTCCCTGGGTTGTTCAGGTACGGGTTGTTCTATTCTCAGAACTCTTGCACCGCCTCGAGGTGCACTAGCACTACTCTCTGCCACGTACTCATCGTGATGTTCTGACATTCTTATGTATCTTCTTCTCCTGAGGAGTAGAAGATTCTATTAGATAAGGAAGGAGTACTAAAGATAGACTCGACATCCTAAGTCCTATGCCTCTGTAGACTCAACTGACCTAGAGCTCTGATACCACTAATTTGTGGGCTCTGATCTCCAAACCATAACATAAACACGATTAAAACTTAGCGGAAGCGAATCGGTAATCAGCGGAAGACAAAAATCATGGGAAATTAAAACTTTTCGAGACAAGAGCTTGAATTCATAAAAGCTTCTTCCATAAAGAGAGATAAACTGTTTACATCACAGATAATTACTTCTTGAGTAATTATATACATCAAGATACAAAATCTCAAGATCACATAACACAAGACTCCAAGACCTGAGAGTATAGAGGACACATAGGACTGACTCTAACTACACCACATGGCAGGACAATCTCCACCTGAGATTACTGCTGCCCCTGGTGCTACTGCTACTGAGACTGATCACCTGTAGACTGGTTCCTTCGTCTCCGACGTCCACCTAAAAAGTTGAAGTCTACGGGGTGAGACAATTATACATAATTGTCCCAGTGAGAGTTATAACTCTTCGCCAGAAGCTTTATTATAACATCAAAGAATATCTTAAGCAGTAAAGCCATCAAAGTATTCTATAACAATTGTAGGTATAACACGATCTCTACAATTTAGGAGATATGGAGACTATAAACATTATTGCAATATAACATCAATCAACTAACTTGGAGTTATCTCTAACAAGTTATACTACACGGTTGATTATGTTTTACAAACAACATTATGCCCTGTGGAAATGAGGCTTACCACTCATACTTCAACTGATCGCTGAGAAGTCACATCAGTATCATACATAGGTCATTAAGAGAGCCGGATTCTCATGACCTTCACCTTCCTCAGTCAGTAAGAGGATCAATTATAGGACATCTCGTGTCTCTACTACTATAGCTCACCAGGGTAAACTGGTCCTTCGCTATTCTAGAGTCACAGTGGCATTCTGTACTCTCTTCGTCATCAGGAGGTTTCATATTTACCTACCACTGATACGGATATCTGTGCTTTCTTCATCATCAGGAGGTTTCATGTTTACCTACCACTGATACGGTATGGAACTATAGTGAAGGATGGATGGATCCCACTACTCAAGATTGATATTTATCTATCATTCTCCATATCCCTAGTATTTGCAAAACTAAAGGTAGACCTATAGTGACTAATGTGCAGTTTAAATTTGGAGTTGAAATTTCTCAGTCTAAAATGAGACAATGTAAGAATTTCTCACAATACGATGTCAATCATGATAGTAGAAACTACCTTTTGAAGAAATAGGTGATTTTACAGAGATAATTTTCTAGACTGTGGTGTTCCTAATTGATATGTTACTTGTTTTGGCTGATCTATAAAAAAGAGGATAGAAGAACAACTATAACCAGTTGATGGTATACCACAACAAGTGTAAAACTTGTAGACGAGGTCAAGATGGACCTTGTCGCTATACCAAGATAGTCGTCTACAACTACAAGAAGGAGGGTCATTTCCTTACCAAGTTCCTTATATCTATATCCTAAGCAAACCTCCAACAGGTGCTCCACCCCTTCAGGGACACCGCAATGCCAGAGTATTCACAGTGATAGCAGAGGAAACAAAGGAAAATCCCAACCAACTCATTGAAGGTAAACAAAAATCTTTTCATATATCTAATATTTGTTCAAATGCATTCAAATTGTTCATAATATAATTGTCCTATGTAGGCATCATATTATTAAATGATCATCGTGTTAAAGCTCTATTCGACTCTGGATCCACAAATAATTTTATTTATCAAAACATGCCACCTATGTTACATCTGGATATAAGGGACATGGGATATAACCTGGATGTGTCTACTCTTAGTGGAAAAATACTCACTACCCTACAGAAAACTGATGTCCTACCTATAAAGTTCAAAAATCATGATATGCCCTTCGAATTTATTCTCTTAACCATAGAAGACTTTGATATTATACTTGGAATGGATTGGTTATACACATATCATGCTCACATTGACTGTAGAAACAAGACGGTTTTTTTCTCTCAGCCACATTCCTCTCCTGTGGTGTTCCCTCAAGGAAGAGGATTCTATAATAACATTATAATTTCTTCTCTTAAAGCTAAAATGCTCATCTCGAAAGGATGTAAAGTCTTCCTCGCATTAGTCTCAGAGACCAACCCTAACAACGAGCTTGTAGAATGACTGGAGGTGGTACATGACTTTCTCAATGTATTTCCAGAGGAGCTTCTTGGGCTGCCTCCAAATAGAGACATTGAGTTCTCCATAGACCTACTTACTGGAACCACTCTGATTTTAAGGGCACTATATAGGACAACTCCTGCTGAGCTTATGGAGTTGAAGAAATAGTTGTAAGAACTTCTTGACAAGGGTTTTATCCTTCCTAGTGTTTTTCCTTGGGGTGCACTTGTTCTCTTTATCAAAAAGAAAGATGATTCTATGTGAATGTGTATTGACTATCACATGTTGAACCAATCAACTAGTAAAAACAAGTACCCTCTCCCTCATATTTATGACCTCTTTGATCAGCTTCGTACTGTCAAAGTTTTCTCAAAAATTGACTTCTATTTTGGCTACCATCAACTTAAAGTCAAAGATTCGAATATTTCTAAAACTGGTTTTCAAACATTTTATGGGCATTACGAATTTCTTGTCATGCCATTCAGGTTGACTAGCGCACTTGGGGTATTAATGAACCTGATGAACAAAGTCTTCCAACCTTATCTTGATGAGTTTGTGGTCATCTTCATCGATGATATTTTGATCTATTTTGATTCTATGGAAAATCATTGGGAACACTTGCGATCAGTTCTTGACATTCTTTGAGCCAAAAAATGTTATGGTAAGCTTTCAAAATGTGAATTCTGGATTGAAAAAGTCAAGTTTCTTGGACATGTCATTTCTAGGGGTAATATATCTGTTGATCCTGCCAAAGTCTCTATTGTACTTGATTGGCAACCTCCTCGAAATCCTTCTAAAATCTGGAGCTTTTTGGGTTTATCTAGATATTATCATCAATTTATTCTGAATTTCTCCAAACTCTCACTTCCTTTGACTAAGCTAACTCAAAAGGATGAGCACTTCATCTGGTGAACTATTTGTGAGTCCAATTTCTAGTAATCAAAGAAGAAGTTGACATCATCTCTTGTTCTGGTTCTACCATCTAAAAATGAAGGGTTTGTGATATCCATTGATGCTTCGAGGAATGGTTTAGGATGTGTCCTATAGTAGAATGGAAAAGTGGTGGCTTTTGTATAAAACCTAATGAATTAAATTATCCCAAACATGATTTGGAATTAGCTGCAATCATGCATGCTCTCAAAATTGGGAGGAACTACTTGTATGGGGCAATGTTCGGCATCTTCACCGACCACAAAAGCCTAAAGTACATTTTGACACAGAAGGACCTAGATTTGTGACAACAGAGATGGATCGAGTATCTAAAATACTACAATTTCACTATTGCCTATCATCTGGGTAAGGAAAATGTAGTCACTGATGCCCTTAGTAGGAAAAGGGCAGTGTGTGCATCCTTATCATTCCTGAATGGAGGAATATGGAGGACTTAGTGGGCTGGAAGCCACAATTTATGTCTAATCATATACATGTCAACAACATCTCTATCACGTCTGACTTGCATTCTAAACTTCTTGAAGCACAAAAAGCTAGTCCTAATCTTGTAGATCACTCCTCTCTCCTATCAAAGCCTCAAAGACATCTGTCTGTGGGCCTTTATGGTGGTCTTCGATACAAAAACTGGATGTGGGCTCCTGAACAGTTAGTTGTGAAGATGAAGATTCTCAGTGAGCCACACGAGTCAAAGTACACAGTCCATACTGACATGACAAAGATGTACAAAGACCTACATGTTAGTTCTGGTGGAGGGGCATGAAGTGTGATACCCCCAAATTCGTGTCCAGATGCCTGACATGCCAAAGAATCATGGCCAAGCACTAGAGACCAGGTGGTTTACTACAACCCCTTGAAATTTTGGAATGGAAATGGGTACACATCACCATGGATATTGTGTTGGGGCTACCTATGACCATGAAGGGATACGACACTACATGGGTTATAGTGGATTGTCTCACCAATTCAGCTCATTTTCTCCCTATGAAGGCTACTATGAAAGTTTTTGATCTGGACGACCACTATATACGGGAGATAGTACGGCTGCATGAAGTTCCAACATCCATTGTCTCAGATAGGGACCAAATGTTTGCTTTAAATCTATGAAAGTAGGTTTAAGAAGAACTAGGAACCAAGTTAAACTTCAATATGCATACCATCTACAGACATATTGGCAGTTAGAATGCACAATATAGATTCTAGAGGTCCTTCTGTAAACTTGTGTACTTGATTGGGAAGGCTCGTGAGACCATTACCTGCCTTTAGCTGAGTTCACATATAATAATAGCTATCAATGAGTATTGGGATGCCCCACTATGAAGATTTATATAGTCTTCCCCATAGGTCTCCACTACACTAGGATGACGCCAGGGAACATACCTTGAAGAAATATGAGGAGATGCATTTATATACAGATAAGTTTGCACTGACCAGGAAGAGGATGAAGCGAGCATAGGATAAGTAGCAATCTTATGTAGATGCTCAAAGGAAGGAACGTCAGTTCAAGAAAGGTAATCATGTGTTTCTAAGGATCTAACCTATTTGAGCTTTGGCTAAGATAAAGGAAAGCTCAGTCCTCGTTACGTGGGACCCTTTGAGATCCTTGAAAGGGTTGGTGAATGTGACTATTGTATTTCTTTTCCACCTCAGTATAGTGCTAAGCATAATATCTTCCATGTATCGAATATGAAGCCTTATGTCAAAGATCCTAGTCACATTCTGAATCATGATCCACTAGAGTTGAAGGATGATCTACCTTATGCTGAATCCTCGGTCAAAATTCTTGATTTCAAGATAAAGGAGCTTCATTGTAATCAACATATATATATGGTGAAAGTTCTCTGGAGCCACCACGATCAGACTGATGCCACCTGGGAGCTCAAGTCTGAGGCCGAGCATAAATATCCATATCCATTTCAAGCTGCCTAAATTTTGAGGACAAAATTCTTAAAAAGGAGGGGATAATGTGATAGAGTGAGTTTTTACATATATTTATCTCTCTTATATTTTTGTTAATTCCAATAATAACCTCAACCACCCCCTCATTAAATTGACTGAAGGACTTATCAATTCCATATAGTGTCATCTCTAGTGTCATATACATATGAACTATATACAAAATGGAACATACTCAATTGAGGTAGTTAACCTTTGAATTTGGACCCCAACAGATTACCATAGTACATGATAATGTCATCAAGCCCTCCTTGAAATTTTAATTCAATTGGATTAACCAATTAGAAGTTATTAACATTTGAGAGTAATGTATATTATGTCATTTATTTAACCCTAGGACCTATGTCTTAGATTATTTGATCAATTTTTGTGTCAAGTACCCCCCTAGGTGCAAATCACTTATGAGATTTCATCTCAGCCGACCAATCTCCTGATTGTGGCTCACGTAGGATCTAACAACCCTCACATCATCCCTAACCTCTCACACAAATTGGGTCTCAGGCTCAATAGAACGACGACCGATCCCAACACCACCGTGCCTACCCAAGTGACCTTATCACAAAACCACTAGGATATTCTTCCTCTTCTCATCAAATCAAACTCAACCACTCCTATCTTGAGCCTCATCACCCTATGATTAGGGAGAATGAGCTCTCACTTCTTCATTCCTCATCTAGAGGTGGCGACAGGTATTAGGGATTCATTGCCCTTTCCCTTAAATACCTTATAAGGCCTCCAACAACTCCGCCCAACCTCCCTTAGGCTCCCACAAAACCTGTGCCTAACCTTCGAGCACTGCCACCATTTCCACCTCCTCTCTGTCCCTGCACCATCTCAGTGACACCTCCACAGACCTCGCCTCACCAAATACTCCTCACATTCAACTCCACCTCAACCCAGGGGTGCTTCGCGGTCAACCCCCGCCATCTCAAACACCCTACGCTCTTAAAGCCCCAACACGTCGGTGACATTCACCACTCTCGTAGCGGAAGGGAACTCCAGGGGGAGGCTTAGAGTTGGACCTAGATGCTTGGATGCAGTGAGGTCCATCGAAGTTGACCACACCATCACTTCATTGTGGTTTCCTTACTCCACGAGATAGGCCATCACTGGAGTTTGATCGAGCTGCTTGGGCTAGCAGTGAGAAGAGAAGTAGATCTAGAGAGGGGTGGGACTAAGGTGGACCAATAGCCAATCACCACACTAGCCTAGGTCATGGGTCGACGACGTACTAATATGAGAGCCACTTGTACAGTTGGACCAATTTGTGGGCACCACCTCCACAAACCAGGTCAAGCTCGTGAAATCTTGGATCAACCTGAGTTGTAGATCCAGTCAGATCCAGCCATTGATCAAGGTAAGATCCCCTTCCTTTTCATCTTAATCAATAGAAATTAGGTTATCTTAGAAAAATCATAGTAAATAGTAGGAAGATCAATAATAATGAAATTATATACCATTTTCATCATAAAAATGCAAGCTATCCAAATAAAATGCTATGACGACTTGGATCTGAGTCCTTTTTCAAAATTAATAGCCAAAAGCCCTAGTAATCATTTTATTATGATCATTTTGCATAATAATAGTCACTGATGATTAATGTCTGACTTGCATACATTTTAAACCCTAATCAAGTCCCTGATCCTCATATGACTCAAAACCCTAATCAAATAGGACAATGTGAATCCTAAAAGGAAACTCTTAATGATCTAATAAATCATAATAGAAACCCTAATTGTAGATGTTTCTTTTTGGATGATTAGAGGAATCATTAAAAGGGATGAGACCTTAGTTTTGACATCTGATCTTGTGAATCCAAAAATAAAATGAAATTCATGAATAACCCCTGATCTAATGATGAGGAGATAAAATTACTCATATCTAAAGAATAAACTGTAGTCATGGGTCATATGGACCAATAGTAACAAGTATACCCTTGGTTTTCCTTTTAGGGTGATCTAGTTATTTTTCTTCTAGACTCTTGGATTCTAGATCTAATCAAATCAGGTAAGTGGTCTTTATTAAGTATAAGACTAGTTTTCTTTGGTTTCTTATGATATAGTGTACTTTGTGTGAAACTACTTGTTTATACCTTGTTTGTTGAACTACTATACTATACAGTTCACCATAACTCAATGAAACATAAAAGGACATTTTGATGAGTTGTAGCTATAAGTGCACATGACCCAGTATGGATGTATGTTTCCTAGGATGGATGTGTGATGAATTGCCCATATTAGATTTATGATGAAATACATTTTCCCATACTAGATGTATGATAAGTGCTTATAAATTTTTAGTACAACTGCATCTAATGAATTGTATAAAAGATGTGTTTACCTAGTTTATCACCTCAATCAATGGTTTTCTTTTCTTTCTTCTTTCTTTGAATATTTCCATATATGCAACCATACTATTGTATCTTTTACCACGTACCAAGTTTTTTTTGATGATTTTTGTTTCTCATATTTTCTAAGTACAAGGAACATATAAAGCATCTCAAAGTACCTGAAGCCATCAAATAAATGCACATGGAGGATAGACTATCTAGATTTATTATCTCATCTCTTTTCAGTTATATAGTTACTTATCTACTAGATAATGTCTAGGATGTTCTAAATCCTATGTATTTTCTTTTATATTCATCTATTCTATCACAAAATAATATATGTAATAACTTCATTATTGTCAATGAATGATTGTTTATGTGGTTATATAATGGTGTCATGGACTACGATCTGGCTTCTTCTTCTAATTTAGTTGACTACCACAATCTCATGTATTTTCCCTCCTGACATCTATAGATATGAGTGCACACATATCCGTGAGTCTCACTAAGGAAAGTATATAGAAATTGGGGTCGTCACAACCATTTTACTCAAGTTTCTCAAGTTTTCATAAACATAAAGTTTTCATGTATTTCAATTATCACAAGCATCTTCACTTGCTAGCATGGCTTGGTCAAGCCAGGCTGGCTAGACTAGGCATATGTTTAGGTTTTTGTTTTCAGTCTTTCTAGGTCATTTCCTAGCTCAACCATTATTTGGCTCTATGTATCCATTACATGGGTGTAACCTATCTCAACCACAAAACATCACAAGGTAGTTCTGGTAACTTCCACATTTACACTCTTGAAAGTATCTTTCCACATTAGAAAAGAAGTTTGGTTTCCTTTTTGAGATAGATACCTTCACTCTGAGTTTATTGAAAACTTTATGATATTTGAGGTAGAATCATCCTGGCTTGTCATAAAACACTTCTCTACTACGGAGGCATCCAAAGTTTTAGAAGTATGCATATCCTATACTTCCCATCATCCTTATCTTTCTTGAGAGGGTTCTATTATCCCTTTTTGGCTCGACTATGAGTACTTTTTACAGACTCCTTCTTCCTTATTAAGTCATCTAAAACCCCTCTTTATCCCACCATTTCTCCTTAAGGTAAGTCCCTACCATGTGAGACAAGTTATCAAATGAATCATGGCTATGGGGTCTGGTAGTTAGAACCAAGTGCTTAAGGGCCATAAAAAGATGGTTTGAGCAACTAAACCTCCATCTTCTAGGATGTAAGAACTTCTCCAAAAGTTATCACTTATACACCTAGATTTACATGTATTATCCATGTGATTGGTTTTATATAGTTATTTCATATTTATTCTCATGTCATTAGGATATATACACATATACAAATATATGCATACTTTTATGGTTCTTACCTTAACTTCATAAAGAGTATGTTTGAGAATACATATCGTGTAAACATAATTATTTTATGGTCATAGTCTAACGACACTTATGGTATGCAGGTGACATGATTCACTTCATTCATCTTAGGTGTATCATGGATCATAAGGACATTTCTAGGGGTACAATCTCATCCTTGGGAGATTTTAGTCTAGGGTTTATGAATTGAAACATATTGGGTTCCTCCCTATGACTCTAGGTGGTACACTTATATATTACTACTATCTCCTCTTACATTTAGGGTTCAAAGAAAGTTTACATGTTAGTGTTCTTTCTCTGTCTCCAACCTTTACTAGAGTTGCTCATATATGAGTAATTCCCTTCATTAATCATGCAGACTGAGGAGTACGATTTTAAAGGATAAATTTCTAATCATAAGATTTTCTCTTTCATATAACTTACTCAAATGCTCTGCATATACCTAGTTTATTCTAGTTGGTCCTTGGTATCTATAAGTTTTTTGGGTTTCTCCTCATAGGAAAATCATACATTATATAGAATGTGTTTCTCATATATTGTCCTTAAACTAAAAATTGTCATTTCATATAGTCTAGTTGGTAGAGGGTTCCTTAACCCTAACCTTATTGAAAATTATCTTAGATGAGGAGAGAATCACATTTTGTGGTTTATAAATTATTTCTCTTAGTGTTGAGGAGAATACAGATGAGAGGGATATGTAGTTTAGTTGAGAAGACCAAGAGGTATGCTCTTTTGAGAAAATACTAAGACTTTGGCCTGGTAGGAATCACTGTGGCTCGAGTGTTCTTGTAAACCAACTATGGTGTGAGGAAAATATTGTCAGGTCCCAAGTTGTGAACGTTCCAAAAAAATGTCACCTCTTGGATATACCTTCGTAATTCCCTTATAATTCTACAATTTTTTTGAAACTTTTAATAATTAAAGTTATTTGTATAAATTTGGAGTCTGATACCAATTTTAGTGACACCTTCCTACCATTATCCCCATAAAAGGTGAACTAGAGAGTGAAGGGTCATTATCCAGTATATTTCAGATCTAAATTAATACTAAACAATCAATAATATATAATAATTCCAAAACAAAGTATCATTTATAAGATTTGGGAAGATACTATCTCCTCTTAGAAGTTACATAACTTTAGAAAGGAAAACTAATAATTTTTATAAGAATGAACTAGCATATCATCCTCAGTGCATCATCAACCTTACGTCTTGTGGATTATCCCTCTTGAAGTCTATATCTTTGTCATCTTATATGTGACTAACATAACATGTCGATATGAAAAATGTGAGTTACCATAACTTTGTGTTGTGTACGTTGGTGTAACCAAAATTGTGTGCTTGTAATATTCAAAAAATATATAGAAATTTAACATTAAATAATTACAAGTAAAAACCTGCTACATTCATTTTCAAATCTATGTGTATTTCATCTTTTTTGGTATTCCATTCCTTGTTTCAAGAGCGGACTATATGGAGTTTTTTGTGATAATGTGTTCAGTAGTGATTGTCCCAAGAATGGGGTCCATGGTGATTGTCCCAACAATCGACTTCCTTCACCCTATTGGATCATTCTAGTCCTTCTCATAGTTATCACCTTTTATATTATAGGAATAGTTACCTCCATAAATCATGCTTATGATACTTTTTATTAGGTTCAAGTTTCATCTGAGTAAATTATATATGCACATATATATTTATGAGTTGCAAGTATAAAATTAACCAAGGCAATTTTGCACATAGAGTAAAATTTGAGTAAACTATTCAAATCTATAAAACCAAGCACTATTAAGAGTGATTATTCATAACTAACCCTGATACCTTATTCATACCTCCATCAATATTTGAGTTATGCAAATCAACCAACCAAATTAAAGGCATAAATGTATCATATTCTAATTTTGGAAGATTATTATGACAATATTAGTTTCTCATTTTTTTAAAATTTAGTTGCTATTATATTGATAAATTTATGTGACATCAACATAAAAGAACATTTTGTCACTCATAAGCAAATAAATATAAAGTACATCAACATTTAGCAGATCAGATTGGATATGAATAAGGTTCTTCAGACTAAAATCCTCCCTAACAAGATCAACAAAAGAGATGTTAATCAAAAGAAAACCACAACCCTAGGTGATCTTTTCATAGTATATGACTGTTCCATGAAGCCAAGAGTAAACAAGACCATTATCGATTTATACTCAACAAACCTTTGCGAACAAAACAACTAAAATAGCCCACAAAGAAATTGACCACTACTAAAGAAAGGGGGAGACCCCAATCATGGTCGAGGCACAGGGGTAAACCAGAACCCGACCACCTCCACTCCAAAAGGACAAGAATTGTTATTCAAAAGGACAAAGGCAAAATCCATCCTGACATCAAAATTGGTGGAAACCTACCCTATACTAGGAAACTAAATTGAGGAAAGCAAAAAAAATGAACGAAGCATGGGGGAGATCGACCCCAATTGATCTATCAATGAAAGGAAGAAAAACCACCAGTACCTCACACCTTCAAATATATAATACCTAGGGAGAGGTCACAAATGCTCCTAATCCTCCAAGTCACCATCCAACACAACCCCATAGCTCAGTACAAGGTCTAACACTCCACACAGTCAAGACAGGAGAGAGGAAATGGAGGCAGTTGGTAGTCTCTGACCCAAGGGAGATCAATGGAGAAATAAGAAGAAGAAGACATCCAAGGGGAGGGGGTGGCGTATGACTACTGCCTAGGACCCCTACCATGAACCTGCTAGCTGCACACCCTAAATTGCACTATCAATCAGTAGAGTTGAGTAGATTCTATCAGTGTTTAGGGTCATTCTAACTAAAACCCATTAACTCATGGTCGTATATAGAAAATTCTATTTAGGTCATGATCAAATAGTTTTGTATTTTTAGTAACATCAAATAGGGATTTGAACAAGATTGGGCTTCTTAGGTTAATAATAAGAAAAAATTCATGAAAATATGAAGAATTCCTGTATTGTCATCATGCTAAAAATAGGTTCTCTTGTGAAATTTTAACTTAAAACTACATAATCTAATATCAAGGCACATGATTAAACATCTTATATATCATATAAAATCATATGTATAAACAATCTCAAATTTTTGATCTAAGATCATCAATAAGTGAGTCTCATTTTTATAATGAAAATGGTATATATTTACAATGCTTGGATATTCTTATATCCTTTCTGGGGCTTTTATAAAGCTAAGGATAATTATTTATCATTTTACATGAAATTACCTTTTAGAAGTTATTTTTAGAAGTTGGAGTCTCTATTCCAGTGGATGAGAAAGTCCATGCAGTCTAAGGAGGGGGTATCCTAATGTGGTCCAGATAGGTTAGAAACATCTCTTGCTCATGTTATGATCCACACGATGACATTGTGCATTGTTGAGTTCCCCATGCATGTGTTCTAGTGTGCAGTGCCTTTAGTGAGAAGCAGCATGACCTCTTCCCCTTGACGTTGTCATATGAAGTCACCTTTGCCCTTGTGAAAGCTACTTTCCCTCTTCAAAAAATCTCCAAACTCATTGATTCCCTTAAGCATGTCTTCCAATTAAGTGGTAGGAGAAGTTTGTTGGGATGAAAGGGTTCTTCTCCAGTCCCAATATTGGCTCTGAAACCTTCATAGTAGATGTCATAAAAGCCCCATAGACCCTTTTGCTTCCTCAAATCATTGTGGAAATTGATGTGATGTCTCCCCTGCCATGCCATCCTCTCCAGATAGAGTGGTGGTTTGTCTATTGAAATCCCTCCACCCCCATAGATATAATAATGTTAATCTAGTTTTTTAAGGTCCCAAGAATGCATTTCCTATCATTGTACCTCCCTCTCAGTCCCTAGTTCTCAAGGTTTGTCATGGTCTTCATGATATATAGATAAACAAAGAAAAAAAATATAGGTAGGTGAGATCTCACATTAGTTGGTTTTCTCATTATGAGCCAAGGGTCTAGTAGGAGTTCTATTGATACCATAATTGATTCCTTATTCAAACAAAGGCTTCATCTAAGATAGACAAGGTCACATGCCTATAGAGATCATAGTGATATCTCTACATGGTTTCCTATTGAAATACAATGAAATAAATATACTTTATGTTGTCCCCTCTCTCAAACTCATTTGAAAAAATATTGATGATGAGTCGAACACTATAACCCATTAATTCAATCACAACCAGTCTATATACCAAAATTAAAAACAACAACATGCATGAAATCCTAAAAAAAAATTTCTAGTCCAAATATTCATATATTCCTAATATTGCCTCAAACACTACAGAAAATTCACCATTACATACCTATAGTTTAAGTCTCATCTTGATAAAATAGGAATTTCTAATAATTATGCTTGACCATAAATGAATTCATCGTCAAGGTATATAATAAAATTATGAAATGAAATAAGTGATTCAAATATCCTTTCATTGGCCTTTAAGTCACCTTTCTATTATTTCAATTAAGTGTCTCCAAAATCGCATAAGACCTCATAAAGTGTTCAACATTCTTGTTGGCTTAATGAGGCAATCACTAGACCAGTAGGAATGTTATTGACCAACTTTTATCTCAAAAATATCATTTTATTTACATAAAAAATTTATACCATTGCACTTTCATTTCTTTTGGGACATTTATCAAAAAGGAATAAAAATAAGGATGTAACCAAATTAATTATTTATAACATTACAATTAGTAAATGCTTCCATTACAACTTCTACATAATAGGAGCAAAACCAAGTCATGAAAAGATTGGTACATCTATTTGACTCTCTTTCATATTAATGTCGTGTTGAATATCTTAAAAGCATCTTCCAAACCTTAAGTTATAGGAGCCAATGAAAATATTGTTATTTTCTTGATTATGTATGTGAAATTGTTAAAGAGTACTTACCTACATGGATTTAGATAGACACCAAATATATAGGTCTTGAATCGATAGTGTAGTTTCATGAGGATACAAATAAAGAAAGCAAAGAGCTTGAGATTATTGTTGCAAGTGACTATTTTCCTTCTGTGGCAATTGAGTCTTTCAAAACACATATATAAGAACTTCCTACTCTTGAGTGGAAGACCCTTCCAGTGGACTTGAAGTATACTTTCCTTGGACCATAATGATGCTCTCGTGGTGATCATATCATCATTTCATTCTCTAGGTCAATTAGATGCTCTCATTTCTATTTTGAAAGATCACATTGAGGCCATTGGTTGGTCTATTGCCAATTTTAGGGGAGTTGACCCCCCATTTGTGTACATGGGAAATATTTGAGGGTGATACCTACCCGAACCCAAAGTAGTCTAAAACCAAGAAGTTTTGATCTGATAGGTCATGAGTTATGTTATGTAGGAATTATAAACCCCATTTCCATTAGGACATGGGTGATTCCTTCTAAATTATTCCTAAAAATGGTGGAATCATAGTTGCATCTAATAAATATGGTGAGTTAGTACCTCTGAGATAACAATCCAAGTGGAAAATATGTTTTGATTATTGAAAAATGAATGTAGAAGACCGAGAAGGACCACTTCCCACTATCGTTCATTGATAAGATCCTTAAAAGGTCTTTGGGATATAGAATAAATTGCTTTCTTGATGGATAGTCTAGTTACTTTAAGGTAGTAGTCCTTCCAACAGATCAACATAAGACCACAAAAACTTGTTCAAAAGGAATGTTTTCATACAACACACTACTACATATATGACATATTTTATCGGGTCTTTTTTCAAAGAAAATTGAGGATATTTTCTTTTTTCAAAGAAAATTGAGGATATTATCTATAGCGTCAGTTCTAGGTAGGAAACCACCATAGATTTACCAGCTGAGAAAACATGGGCTACACATTTTTAGCCTTCGGTATCTCATCAATGAAACTGATGTTATACATCACCCTGTGAAAATAGAATTTTGTGTAAATTTTTTGATAGAATTTCATTTGCCTATAAAAAGCATACATCACCTTCTATTTTATAAACAACTGAAAGGATAAAGAGGTACACATGCCATCTATCCCACAAAAAAGAATTGGAGTTTTGGTGTCAGTTTTCTCCAAAGGGACCAATGAGAAAGATGGTCATGCAATGTACCCTTTGAAAATTTTCCTCCCTCTACTTGATATTTATCGTCCATCATTCTTTCCATAATTGATAGAGTAGGTGTCTATGGGTTGCAAGATCAGCCATCGATTTTTGCAGACAAACCACTGAGTAAAATTGTTTTTATGTCAGAATTTTTTCATCTACAATCGATGACCTAAACTCTAGGATGTCAATTTTAAAAATAAAAAAAAATATATGGTTTACTTAACCCTATGAGAAACCATTTCCCCTCTCTTTCCCCTATCTATAGACATTTCTCTGTAACTGGTATCTGATGATTTACTTTGACGCTGCACCCTTCCTCTCACCTCTATCACCGCTGCTTCTCAAAGCCCTCGAAGTTGGTTCTCTCACCTATGTTGTTGCTGGCTCTGATGCTGCTCCCCGACTGATCTTCCTCTTCTGTTAGTGACACACACCTATTCATCCTCCTCCACCACTACCAATTGCATGCTCCTCCTCTTCCTCCTCCAGCAACGTAGGTATCACCTCCTTCTTCTTCTTCTTCGCTTCCCTTCTCTATCTTCATCTCCCTTCCCCCTTTCCTCCTCCCTCCTCTCCTCTCCTTCCCTACCATACTACGATTTCTTATCATATTTGAGAAGACATTGTGCTATGGCAAGGGAAGGAGAGGAGAGGAGGAAGGATGAGAATGGGAAGGGATATGGATATAATTAAGTACTCAATTTTGATGAAAATGCATATATATAATTTATTTAATAATGATTCATGCTACATTATGCAATAAAATTAGTATATATCTTTAAGATGGTTTTGGCATGCATCTAACTTCAATTGGATCTCATCTATTATGTAATGATTATGCTTGCAGGAAAGATGACTCTAAATTAACTTGAATCGGCATGTCAAAGTTTATGTTGACTATCTTGATCATATCCTATGATTTCCCAATTTTATGTGGATATACTAATAATTAGATCCTTGATTCACTTGTGGTGTGTCACACTTAGTCTAAATGAATTCATGTTGTATGATGCAACATTGTAATATGTGAGTCAACTCTGATTTGTGAATTTTTAATCTATAAAGTCTAGTGTATAAACCCTAGACTGTATTGTTGCCCTTGAAGCCCATATGAGATTTACTCATTAGGAGTAAACCATGGATAGTCCCTAGTTTGGGATTGTTTTCGAGCACTTAATATTACTTAGGATGTAAGTGTATATTGTGTGTTCATTTTTAACAAATTTTGACAACATTCCCCATTTGTTCTTTGGGTACATATACAGGTGGGTACAAAATTTATTGAAATTGAACACAAATTATACACTTACTGGTGAGATGAAGTGCTCAAGAATTGGATAGGTGGTACACATTCATGAATATGAATGCTACTGGATGATTAGGGATCAATTAGTTAAACATATTTTTTCCTAAAATTAACTCACTAGACAAAACCTGATGAGCTCCTTGTCTCCCATCTGATCATATAGCAATGGATTGATCATGGATGCCAAATCACTACACTCTAAATGTTGTTAATGGTTTAGATGAGTTTGTGATTTACAAAGGAACAAAGAAAACAACTTGAAGATAGCTTCTTTTGCCCCTATAGGAATTACAACAACCTAAAAGATGACATTGTTGACATGATCAAAGATCATGTCATGAGTAATGGGATTTTACATGTCTATACATAATTGTACTGGCATGAAGAGATTCCTAGTATGAGATCAAAAGATGTGGGTAGTGGTAGTTGTGTCCATGAAGGAATGGATGATAATGTTGATGAAAATAAACCAATTCTGAAAGACATGGTTGATGCAAAGCTAGACATTTGTGGGGTAAATGTTATAGACCCACCACCCATGTTTAGAAACATTATGAATGATGTTGAGAAACTATTAAAATTAGGTTGCACTAAGTTACTAAGTTGAGTGTTGTGCTTAGATTTCATATTATGAAGGCTAACAATAGATGGAGTGACAAAAGCTTCACTTCTCTGTTGTCTTCATTAAAAGATATTCTCCCTGATGATAATGAGCTTCCAATCTCAACATACACAACAAAAAAGATGTTGTGCCCAATGGGAATGGAGGCTAAGAAGATACATGCATGCCTGAATGAATGTGTGATGTTTCAAAAGGACTATATCGATCTGAAAGAATGTCCTAAATGTTGGTTTTCTAGGTACAAAAGGATGACATTGGGTAATACCTAAACCAAGTCCCCTACCAAGGTGATGTGGTATTTGCCTATACCCCAGTTTCAACACATGTTTGCTAATTTCTTAGATGCACAAAATTTATCTTGGTATGTAGAGGTAAAGAAAAACAACATTGGTATGCTACAATATGTGTCTGATTCCCCGCAATGGAAGAATATTTTTATTTATCGTAGTTTAAATTTGGTGAAGAATCTAGGAATTTATGACTTGGACTTTGTATTGATGGGATGAATCCATATGGAACATTAAGCATCCAACAAAGTACTTGGCTTTTCATGCTTGTTGTATACAATATTCCTCTATGGTTTTGTATGAAGAATAAGTATGCCATACTATGGTTGCTAATATTTGGCCCCAAACAACCTGACAATGATATTTATGTTTACCTTGAACCTATGATTGATGACCTTAAGAAACTATGAGGAGAAGGTGTGATGACTTATGATGCTTTGCACTGAGAGATGTGTAATTTATGTGCTATGCTATTTTGCACTATTAATAACTTTCCTTATTATGGGAACTTGTCTAGATACAACATTAATGGAACAAAGGCATGTCCTATATGTGAGGAAAATACATATTCTATCAGACTAATACATTGTGGCATGACTGAACATCTTGGTCATCAAAGGTTCCTGCCAATTGTGCATCCTTATCAAAAGTTGCACAAAATATTCAATGGCTCAAATGAGGAACAGAGTGCCCCTAAACCTATGTCAGGGGAGGATCTTTATTGAAGAGTAAAAAACATTACAAATCATTTTGGTAAGAAATTGTGTATTACTCATACATATGAATCATCTTTATTAAAAAAGAGATCAATATTGTGGGATCTTCCTTATTGGATTTCTTTGATAGTTTGACATTATATTGATGTCATGCATGTTGAGAAAAATGTTTATGATAGCTTTATTGACACTCTATTGAATATAGTCGATAAGACTAAAGATGGCATCAAATCCAGAATGGATCTATGTGAAAAGGGTATATGGAAAGAATTAACAAAAGTAGTTACCAAAGGCCGCCACACATATCTACCCCCTATGCTTATTACACATTGTCGACAAAGGGGAAGAGAACTTTTTTTAGAGCTTGCGTAATGTTAAGTTACCATGGGGATACTCAGCCAATATCTATAGATTGGTATAAATGAAGAATATGAAGCTGATACGTCTTTATTCTCATCCTTGTCACACTCTAATGCAACATATATTGCTTGTGGATATTCAATCCATCTTTCCTATGCATGTAAGGTTTGAAATCACTAGGCTTTACTTCTTTTTAACACTCTATGCATAAAAATAATTGATTCTAAGATTCTAGATAAGTTGCAAAGATGAGTGGTCATTACCTTGTGTCAACTTGAGCAATAATTTTTAACTTAGTTATTTCATATCATGGTACATCTAGTTGTCCATTTCACTAGGGAAGCCAAAATTTTGGGTCTAGTTTTCTTGCATTGGATGTATCCTTTTGAATGATACATAAGTGTTTTTAAAGGTGATGTTTGAAACTATTGTCGACTCGAATGGAGTATCATTAAGGGTTGTATTACTAGGGAGGTTATGGACTTTTGCACTGACTTTTTGAGTTGTAACAAAACTCCTGCTAATGTTGTGAACCCATATGTTTATCTAATCCCTTGTTGTTATTTCCAAGGTGGAACCTTCTAGACTTATCCTCCTCAGTGGTGGTTAACCCTAAGCATCACATGCTGGAAGGCTTCTACAAATCCTGTTCCCTTTCCTGCTTAAGGGCCCTATCTAGGGCTTCATCTATGCTTCTAGGATGGGAGGCTATAACTAGGGTTTTGATATGGGTGGCAAGGCAGTCAACATAATGTTCGGTGAGGCGTTCATCTGTCCTAATTGGTGCATAATTCTCTAGAAGCCTAAATTAGTCAGCTACTAAGAGGCTGGCCTATTTAAGTCCCATGTACATCTTTTCCTTCCTCTTCCTCTCATCTATAGGCATAAAACGATCAGTGAAGAGGGTTTTGAAGTATTCCCACCCCATGTTATCTACTTATTCTCCCCTATTCCCACCATAGTTTTCCCACCAGATTTTTGCCCCTCCCTTAAGAAGATGGGAATGAGTACTTCTAGGGTACCGAAGGCATTCTCCACAGAGAGGATCCAGGCCTCAGCCTTATCCATGACTTCAAGGCTAGTCTTCCCTCCAAAAGGTGTCAGGGTTAAGTTTGATTAAATCTATCACTGTCACTTCCTTTTTCCTGGAGGAGCTAGGTTTAGGGGTTCCTTTTGTGTCAAGGGTCTCCATAAAGTCTGGCATGATTTTTTTTCATTCTTCCCACCTTTCTTTGGCCACACTAGCAGGACCAGGTACCTTATAGGTTTCAAGTTCCTTACTCTTCTTATAGGATGACTCTTCAGAAGCCTTGGAGTTATGGCTCTTGGGAGGCATCCTGAAATTAGGTGGAACATATTAAATTTATCATCATTCATCATCATTTTTTAAAAATGATATTTCATTATTCTCCTTTATTAATTATTAATGATCTTAATGTTACGATTTATGGAGGGTACCCTAAAATCCTTATCATTCGGTTCTTCAGAAAATCTAAATAGAGTGACTGTTTTCCTAACCTTATATCATAAAGGTAAGAGGGAAATATTTTAAAAATGAAGATGAGGGGGAAAATTTTCCTATAGAAGAGATGAGAGAGAATATCTATTGGTGGGAGGGGTCCTAATTAAGGTATGCCCAAGAAGTAGGGGAAATTTAAGATATTGACTAGGTAGACTTATACCGCCATGTTGGTAGCCTCATGATTGCCAAGCAAAGTGGCTCAGAGACTTTAGCCAGACCCACAGAAGATGCTATACTAGACACCTCTACCCTTCACATCCCTAACTCAAGGACTACCCAAGACTCATAATAGGGTGAATGAAGTTCAGGTGACCATGATGTGTGAACATTGGCTCTGGTACCAACCGTGACAACCCCAATTTCTATATACTTTTCTTAGTGACATTCACAGATATGCGTGTACTCATATCCATAGATGTGAGAATGGAAAATACAAGAGATTGTGGTAGTCAACAAAATCAAAAGAAGAAGCTAGATTGTTGTATACAACACCATTATATAGCCACACAAATAATCATTCATTGACAATAATAAAGTAATTACATATATTATTTTGAGATAGAAGAGATGAATTGTTCTATAAAAGAATATAAATAGGATTTAGAACATCCTAGACATCATCTAGTAGAAATGTAACTATCTAACTGAAAAGAGATGAGATAGGAAATCTGTCTAGTCTACCCACCATGTAAATTTATTTGATGGATTTAAGTACTTTGAGATGCTTTATTTGTTTCTTGTACCTAGAAAATACGAGAAACAAAAATCATCAACAAAAGTTGGTATGTGGTAAAAGATACAATTGTATGGTAGCATATATGGAAATACTAGAAGAAAGAAGAAAGAAAAGAAAATCATTACTTAAGGTGGAAAATTAGGTAAACACCTCTTTTATACATTTCATTAGATGCAGTTGCACTACAATTTTATAAGCACTTATCATACATCTAGTATGGGCAAAATTATTTCATCATACATCTAACATGGGAAATTCATCATACATCCATGATAGGCAACATACATCCATATTGGGCCATGTTCATTAGTAGCTAAAACTCATCAAAATGTCCTTTTATGTTTCATTAAGTTTTGGCAAAGTGTATAGTATAGTAGTTCAACCAACAAGGTAAAGCAAGTAGTTTCACACAAAGTACACAATGTACCTGATTTGATTAAATCTGGAATCCAAGAGTCAAGAAGAACAATAACTAGATCACCCTAAAAGGAAAATCAAGGGTATATTTGTTACTATTGGTCCATATGACCCATGACTATAGTTTACTCTTTAGATATGAGTAATTTTATCTACTCACTATTACATCAGTGATTATTCATGACTTTTATCTTATTTTTGGAGTCACAAGATTAGATGTTAAAACTAAGGTCTCATCCCTTTTAATGATACCTCTAATCATCCAAAAGGAAACATCCACAATTAGTGTTTCTATTATTATTTATTAGATCATCAAGAGTTTCCTTTTAAAATTCACATGCTCCAAGTATTTAGAGTTGGATCTAGAGTTTCAAGGTCAGTCATGATCATATAGGGTCATTAAATATCTAGGATTTGACATGTAGATGCATAAAGTATGCATATGTAGAGAGATAAAAACTAGGATTTAGGGATTTCCATAATTATTGAGTCAACTATCCCTATTTGATTTGGGTTTCAAGTCTTGTGAAGATTAGGGACTCGATTAGGGTTTAAGATGTCCACAAGTCAGATATTAATCATGGATGACTACTATTGCACAAAATGATCAAAATAAAATGAATATTAGGTCTTTAGGCTATTACTTTTGAATTAGTATTCAATTCTAGGGCATTATAGCATTTTATTTGGATATTTCACATTTTTTTGATGAAAATGGTATATAATTTCATTACTATCTGATCACCCTACTATTTACTATTATTTTTTCTAAGGTAACACATTTTCTATTGATTAATATACAATGGAAGGGGATCTTACCTTGATCAATGGTCAGATCTGACTGGATCTATGGCTCAAGTTGATCCAAGATTTTGTAGGCTTGACCTGGTTTGCTGAGGTGGTGCTCGCTGATTGGTCCAACCATGCGAGTGGCTCCCCTCTTCAGTCTTCATCGACCCGCGATCCAGGATAGTGTGGCAATTGGCTATTGGTCCACCTCGGTCCCTCCCCTCTTAGTGATCAAGAGATCTGTCAGCTGAGATGGAATCTCATAAGTGATCTACACCCAACGGGCCGTGTGACACATAAATTGATCAAATAATCTAAGACGTAGGTCCTAGGGTTAAATAAATGACATAATATACATTACTCTGAAATGTTAATAACTCCTAATTGGTTAATCCAATTGAATTGAAATTATAAGGATGGCTTCATGACATCATCATGTAACTATGGTAAACTTTTTGGGTCTAAATTTGAAGGTTAACTACCTCAATTGAGTATGGTTCATATGTACATGACACTAGAGATCACACAATATGAAATTGATAAGTCCTTAAGTCAATTTTGTTAAGGGGATGGTTGAGTTTATTATTGGAATTAACAAAATTATAAGAGAGATAAATATGTGTAAAAACTCACTCTGTCACACTGGCCTAATCCCCAAATTTACATAGCTGTTGGATTGCATGCATGCACATAAATAAGTCACATGTTGTTATGCAAGTACAAATACATAAGGTACAAGAAGTCATGGAAGTACAAGCAAGTACATTGATCATGCAAGCATATAAAATACATATGGGTTTTTATGAAAGTAAACAAAACATGAGTGCTTATTGGTTATGTACAAAATTAGTTGACACACAAACTATTCTTATGAGTGGTGTCCAAATATGTTGAGGGTCCTCTCATGTAAAATGAAGGACCTCATGGAGGAAGAATAGTCTAAAGTATGTGGGCTAAGATATATGGATAGAGAAGCTAACCTCCTAATGAGAAATAAGAGAACACCCTAGACTAGACTCCTCCTCTAAAGATGAGTTGCACCACCTGGTCTTTGATTTCAACTTTTGAGTAAAACTCTAGACGTCTTAGTAGGACATAAAAAAATAATATGAGATACATAATGATTTGTTGATATTGAATATGGGACATATACACCCAGAAAACCATCTAATGAATTACACAATCTAAAAAATGTTCCATCTTGGTGTTTGAACAAATGATTTTAGCATATACATGTCAATGTATATTGATGAATGAATTTGGTAAAAATAAGTCTTTATAGTTTAATAGATTAAATGAAGTTATGTCACAATGCATGTGAGCTTCAGTGTTGCATTATTCAGGATGATTCAATAAAAATGAAATACTAATAATGTTTTTTAAATAAAGCATGATGATGATAGATTTACGTTAAACCTGATAACACCTTAGATAATCCCTGTTCAGGGTACCACCTATGTCAACCCTAGGGTCTGACGGGGAAGATATATAGGTACACCATGATTACTGAAACAAGAGGAAAATATCACTCCACTACTACATAAGGACCAAGGGTCCAGGAGAAAAGTTCCACTCTGTAAGTACAAGAGGCCCGAAGCGTCAGAAGGATATTTGCTCCATAGGTACATATACCCCTAGAGTCGATAAGGGAATGACAAAGGTCAATAATGGATGAGGAATATATAAAGAATGAGAAGACTTATGTAATAAGGAAATCTTAAGGGAGGTTGTGTACAATCTCAAGTTCCCTAAGAAAAACATGTTTCCCCTCCATTAATGACTTTTGAGAACTCTTTGGAGTTACACAAAATTTATGGAAGTCACTCATTGAACATGACTCCACCTAAACTTATAAGTTTATTGTTTGTGCACTTACCATATCTATACTTGAATAATGGTGAATTTTTTATTTCAAATGAAGCCATATACTTATTTCATAGTAGTCTAGGTATAGGAGAAAGGGGTACCCACATATTATAAACAAAAGTTGTGATAAATATCTTGATCTTGAATTCACCATATGATAATAGTATGGAGGTATTATCTAACCAATGTATGAGCAGAGTTAAAGGATAAGCTTGCATGAGCAAGACCTGAGTAAAAATGTCAACATCATGTAATAAAACAAATCATTAATTGAGAATGTGGAACCAAAATTAAGTGGGTCTTTGTTCCAGCCTCAATGGATAGAAATATGATTTATATAATAAAGGTTGATTATGTTTTCTGGAAAATTCTATCTGAGAGGTTTTGTTAGCACCAATATTACATGTTAAACACTTTTATAGGTTGGATACCCTTGTATGAATGAGAAACATGGGTGATATCATCATCATGATTTAGTATTAGTACTAATATGGATTGTAAATTCAATGCATGTGTACTTGGGCATACATGGATATAAGCAATATGAGAAGACAAACATGGGACATGAAAACTATTCAAAAGAGGTTAACTAGCATTATGACTCATTGTTAGTTGTCCCCAGAGAGAGATAGACCTTAAGGAGGAAAACTCTAAGCATAGGAGTCCAATGGTTGTGGTTTAGTGCCTAACCTCAAATTATAATGTGATATATAATTAAATTACTAAGATAAGATACCCTAAAATAAAGATTTACACCACCTCATTTTTGGACAGCATGATGTTTTCCCTAGATGTTTTAAAGGGACATAACCACTATATATGTATTTTGATCGTAATGCTATAATTTTTATTCTTGATGGAGCTTACATCTAGGTGAGGGAAGAATCCTAAGGCCCTTGAGACATGTATAATGAACCTTACATTTGGGTGAGGTAAGAGTTCTAAGACCTTGGAGGAGGTATGCTAATAAAGCTTTAGACTTTGGTTAGTGGTTCTTTATAAGAACCTAGTGGTTGTACACAAGAAATTTGGGTAATACATGGTCATGTGTATATGTCTTGACTTGGATAGACCCTAGATTAGGTGAGTTGATCCTTGATAGTTAAATACTACATTGGTTTCTATGTTATACTTGAATTTTTTTAAAATATGCTGGAAAAAAATTATATTCCCTTTGAATAGGAATGATGATGATACATATTCCTCACTTGAGTTAGCCTTTTTGAGGAATAACAAGTCACTCAATAACTTTTTCTTACTCAAAACTTCAAATCATGACATATTTCAATTGGATATGACTTATCACATAGGATAATAATGATTCCACCCACCTTGGATATGCCTTGTTTAAATATTGAGTGTCCTAGACCAACACAAACTCTATGTTGATGCATGAATGTACTCTTCTACATGGGATATTATGTCTTCAAAAAATATGACCCATCCATACTATTGTCATGTATTGTGGTAAGTCGATCGCCATACATGAGTACCCATTTGAAACCATGGAACATGTTAGTTATATTATTTGTCGTCTTGCCCCAAAAAACCATATGACCTATTGAATAATGTACTCCATGTGTCTAACTTAAATCACCATGTAAAGGATCTATCTCATCTGTGAATATTAGACCTTTACATTCTCCAAGGAAACTTGATCTACCCAAAAGAACATGTGAGAATTTCATGCTCAAAGGTGAACACGCTCCAAAATAAAGGTTAGAAATAGTTAAGTCCAGTGGAATCACCATGGTGAAGATCAAGCCACGTTAGGGATGAAAGTTGAGGTGGGTAAAGCACACCTCAACCTTTTTTCTAGTTGGGCTTAATTTAGGGACCAAACTTCATTGGGGGGAGGATGTGAGGGGTTAGTTTTTCCTTCCATTTTTGTAGAAGTTTTAATTGAAAATATTACTAAATATAATATTCTAGATAATAAATGTTGGTTATATCCTTAGTTTTTGTCTCATTAAATAAAAAACAAAAAATTGTTAAAGTACACTAGTATAAGTACCATTTGTAAATGAAGTGATATTTTGAGATATATGTTGGTCAATCGTGGCCCTGTTGGTCAAGTTTTTACCTCATTAAACCATACAAGAATTGAACACTATATGAGGTCTCATGTGACTTTGGAGACTCTTAATTGATACTAATAAAAAGGTAACTTGAAGGCCATGAAAATGTATTCAACTTGCTTGTTTCATTTTCACATTTTTATTATATGGATGGTAAAGTTGTTTAGTGCTAAACATTATTAATATGGATTCCTTTCTAATTAAGATGATACTCAAATTGTAAGGAAGCAATGGTCCAAGTTCCCTATCATTTGAAGAACTAGTTTGCAATACATGAGATTTTAATGAGGAAAATGTGTTTGGTATTTAATGCATTTTGTTGTTTTTAATTTAGGAGAATAGGGTGGTTGTGATTGAATTAATGATTTATAGTGTTTGACATATTGTCAGTGTTCTAACAAACATATTTTAATGAAGGGACGACAAAGGAAAGTGTACTTTCTTTTATTTTAATTAGGAAACCAAGGTGAAATATGATTGTGATCTCTGTAGGCCTATGGCCTTATTAATCTAAAATCAAGAATTTGTTTTGAACAATGAATTAGTTTTGCTATCAAAAAAACTCATACTTGATCCCATGGATCACAATGAGAGAACTAGTGTCATATGAAACATCATCTATCTATTTATTATTTTCTATATCTCTATATTCACCATGAAGACCATTACAAACCTTGATAACTAGGGACCAGGAGAGAGGTACTAATGTAGGGAAATTCATTTTATTATCTTGAAAACTAAACTTCCACTATTGAATCGATGGGAGTGGAGGGAGCACATTATCCTACCCACCACTCTGGTCAGAGATGAAAATGGGTTAGATGAGGCATGGATGACATTATCAACACATATGTGGGTGTGAGAGGGTCTGCAGGGCTCATACAACATTTCCAATGAAGGTTTTGAATCCAATCGAGGGGACTAGAGAAGAGCCCATCCTTCCCAACAATCTTCATGAACCATCTCATCAAATGGAATGCCTTAGGAGATCTATAAGTCTTGAAGTGGTCAATAGAGTGCATGTACATTCATAAGGCCAAAGGAAAGTTAATGCAATGGTGTCGAGGGCAAGATGTCATGTTGTTGATCGCCAAAGCCTCTAATTGTATAAGTGCACAAGCGGGGAATAGTTCAATGCACAATGACATCTCACACATCATAATATGAGAGAGAGAGAGGTGTTTTTAGCCTACCTGGACCACATCAAGACACCTTTCTCCCTCAGCGACGTGCCCATTATCAACCACTACATTAGGGAATCCAACTGTTAGTAATTATTTCTTGAAGGCTACTCCATGCTAAATACTATATAATCATCCTTAGATTAGAAAAATCTATAGGAAGTGACACAAGTATCCAATCATTTCAAATATATGTACCATTTAGATTGTAAAAATGAAGCCCACTTATTGATGACATTATAATGAGAATTTGATTGTTTAGAAGTCTAGTTTAACTATGATGCATAATATTTTCAATCACGGGTTGTCATATTAGTTTATGTAGTCTCGAGTTATTGAATTACAAGTAAACCTATTTTGACCATGATGATTTAAAAAAATGTCATATATATATTGATCTTGATACTTTTTCAAGGTTTGCATGAAATGTACATATGAACCCCAATCTTTGTTGAAGTCCTACTTGAATCTAGTATAGGTATATAACTAGTTCATGATAAACTAAATGGGGTTTGTAAAATATGGCCATTGTTTAACGGGATTGAGTTTAAAAGATCCTAAAAATTGATAAACTAACATAGTCATAATAATCTTCTATAACTAAAATATGATACATGTATGTCTTGATCTAGTTAACTGAGTTGCATACCATTCAATAATTATACATATATGAATTAGGTATATGGGTTATAAATGAATAATATATCTTAAGTATGATTGCTTTTTGAATATTCCTAGATCTGACTTGAAGTTTACTATTTGTGCAAAATTTGCTTCCTTGATTTAATACTAGAAACTCATAAAGAAATATCTACATTGCTTATTTGGTCAACACAATACCTGAACCCTATAAAAAATATCATAAGGATGATCTAGGAAGAGGAGTACTCTCAAAATATAAAAGATGATCACTAAGAGAGTAACCAATATAATATGATAAGATGAAGGAAGTCAATTGTTGGGACAATCACCATGGAGCCCATCGCAGGGACAAGCACCACAAAACCATTAGGGAAAAAATCCATAGAGTCAAAATATGGAACAAGGAGTGGAATACCAAATGAGATGGAATACTCATAGATTTTCAATGATTTGAGAAGCTCGTAGTTGCCACTGTTTGATCTTCAACCACTATATATATTTTTAATATTACATGCATGCATTTTTGTTGCACCCACGCACACAATGTAGAGTCATGCTAACACACGTTTTGTTTACCAACATTTTAGGTTATCCACATATATGAAGATGAAAATATGGACTTCAAAAATGATAATACACAAGATGGAAAATCAATGATAAATAAGGAGAATATATATATTTTGGTCTTTCTTTGAGAAGATCTTTTCTTCCTCACTCTTGTGAAAAATACCTTGATTTGGACTTATTAATGGCTATTTGTTGATTATAATAAATATAGACCCCAAAAGCTCTAGATAATGACCCTTTCCTCTCGAGGTCCACCTTTAGGGGGGATAATGGAATGATGGACCATTACAAGTCTTGACATGAATCACAAAATAGTAAGTTGCTAAGAATGGTCTTACCAAGATGATGGAAATTTTTATGGTGTCCTAGTTATGTTGATAAAAATAAAATGAGTAGGGAATTAAGTAGAGGTATCGTCATCAACCTTTACCAACACATCATCCACCCAACCAAACAGTTTCTTTGATAATAGATTTGCTAATTGGAGAGACAATCACAACCTCTAGATTACCCAAATTTAACTCATCACACACAAAATATGGCATCCAATTGACACTCGAGCCCAAGTCGAGAAGAAATTGGTTAATGCAATGAGAACCAATGTAAATGGGATAATAAGGTCATTGGGGTCTCTCATCTTGGTAGGCAGACCATGCCATAGATATGACTTGTTCTATGTGTTTTACCTTTCTAGCATCTCCCTAATAATCTTACTCTTGAAAGTTTACATGTCACTGATTATTTTTTTGTAAGAAGGGATTTTCTTGATTGCATACAATAGCATAATGTTGATGCAAACTTTCTTGAAAGTTTCAAAAACTCCTTAGTATCCTTCTTCTTTCTTGTGAAGTCAAAATATTCTTCAAGAGAATCAAGAAAGGGGTGTTCTTGTGCACTTCTATGATGGGAACAACAAGATCATCACACAAAATCACAATAGAAACAACATGATCAACAATAGAGCTTGTAAGCATTACATTATCAATAGAAACTCAATTTGTTATCATGGTATCAAGTTTATCATATGTCATTGTATCAATACTCACTCTGACCTGTGCCGACTTAAGAGTCTTACCATTCCTCAAAATTGTAACAACTTTCACTTGCTCATGAGAAGGAGGCTGAGCTTTTTTCTATGGAGGAGGAGGACATGGCCTTATGATGTTGTTATTGAGGGGGATCTTAAGGGATATATGGTTGTTGGCCATGTCAACATGGAGGGAGTTGTTGAGATTTGTGATGTGGTTTTTGTAGAGGTTGTGGAGAGAATTGGTAGTTATATGGTGGTTGTATAGGTGGAGGTGCATAAAGGTTAGGAGGACCTTGCTATTATTGAAAATGATTTACTTGAATTTGTTGTTGGAAATATGTGTTTTGGGGAACATCCATTTGACCAGAACGGTTTTAGTATTCACTATAGTGTGGGAAGGAGTAATGCCCTACTCACCACATGCAACCGATGAGGATACATGGTCCAGACTTTTCTCAATTCTACTAATATTCTTCCCTTGAGAGGACACATCTTTCTTCATTTTGTCAAAACTTCTTAGACTCTAAGAACTTAATTTTGAAACTTTGAACTATAACTTTGTGCATGGTGATGTAGGTAAGGATGCACTTGTGAGTCATTCCCTTATCTTCTTCAAGATAAGTAAGGATTTTTCTTCCACATTGGGCAGTATGATTGAGACACTAGGCCATTTTAACCTCTATTCCATAAATATTAAAGTGACTTAACTTCTTCAGAAAGGGACTCAATAGATTGCACATAATTTCTAGAAGTGCCTCCCACTTGATTCATCACGAGGTTCATTATATTGACAAGAATTTTCATCATGATTTGATTATTATCAGTTGAGTGGGAGTTGGTTGAGTAGAAGGAGCAACACTAATTTTCTTACCATATTCACTGGACACACTTGATGCTCTATGCCTCAAATTTTCATCTAAATGCTCAAACAAAGACCATAATTTCTTGGGGCATTCGGCCATTAAAGCACCTCTACAAGATGAGTGACCATAGTTTGACCTATTTGAGATGATCCAGAGTAGAACAACTGCATAAGGTTTTATCATTACAAGATTGTAATAGGCATACTTGTATATGATTTTATTATTAATAAGTCCACTACACTTATTATATTTGTTTTAGTATTGAAATAATGATAACTTAATAATGTCTTAAGATTTTTTTTGGATCAATGACATATGGGTTGGGTTCAGGACCTAAATAAGGAATCATATGAATACTTAAGAGTACTCATTCTTGCTATCTTCCTCATTATTAGTATTATGTATATTAAATGAAAACAATAATACACAAGACTAGCATGTGTGGTAGGTGATGACTATGTCTTTAGTCATGATATTAGATATCAACTAGGATACAAGGGTACTTGTTAGAGAACAAGTTGTATCAAAAAGATCCACCATTTGAATGACACATGAAATTCATGTAATGAAATGTCACAATCATATCTCAATGTGCTAGTGGAGATTGTGATCCTTAGACCTCAAGTCACTATAGTTTTCACATGATGTTCTATGTAATTCAACACAAGCCCTACATGAATCTGCATATGGGTTGCCAAAAAGGTGGTGGGTTCAATGTAAGACGTGTGGATTACTATGTGTGATGTGGTTGGAATTTGTCCCTCCTATGGAGTAATATCCCATCCACTTGATATGCAAGACTCAAGAAATGTATGGTCAATCTCGTGTGAGTCAATATATGATCTTGATCAATCAACTGACTTTCACTTTCGAAAAGTGAGATGTGGGGTGACTAGAATTGTAATGACACTCGCCATCATTAAGATAACAAGCATCATTAACAATAATAAAACATGCGGAAGCAAATCATTTGCAGCGAAATTACTGAAAATTAAAACTTTTTGCAAAGAGATCCATTCACAGGAAAACTCTTTCATTCAAAACCAAAGTAAAACTTTACATCCTGGTTCACAAGTACATTACCTGTACAATTCCTTTTCAAGGATTACAACATTGACTTCCCTGCTAACAAATATACACATTCAGTATAGAAACTTTGAGGAACTATGCCAAAACTCCGATTGATTCATTTAAAACTCCGAGGACCTGAGAGTACAGAGACGACACATAGGACTACTATCTATATGACTTGACAGACAATATATCCACCTGAGATCTCATTGCTGTCCTTGTTGTTGTTGTTGCTCTTTCTCTATTCTTAGGGATTTCCTGCCCTGCCTTCCATGCATACCTAAAAATGTTTCCCACGGGGGTGAGACTATTGAAAATTGCCCCAGCGGGAGATATAACTCTCCGCCAAAACATTGTTATTGCTAGTTTATTAAATTAAAACTGAGCAGGGGTTACTTTTACCATATCAGGCAGAATTATTCATAATAGAACAGAATAAGATAATCTCCTATTCTCAAGGAGAACATTGCATCTACCCATGGTAGATAAGTAATTCATCTGTCTACTTTGCAGAGAATATAAAGAAACATAATAACATTTATCCGCTAAGGAATGCACAAGGAAATACAACATCAACCAATGAATCTCCGTATTCAATCCTTAAGTAAACATGCTATACGGCTGATTACATTTTACAATCACATTTAATCTCTGAGGAGATGAGGTATACCGCTCATACTCCAACCGGCCATTGCAAAGTCGAAACCGGTACCATACATAGGTTTAGGGAAGAGCCAGGTTCCCATGACCTCACTCCTCCCGGTCAGTGCGAGAGAACCTACAGGACATCTCGTGTCTCTGCTACATAGCTAGCCAGGGTATACTGGCAACTTCGCTATAGAGGCAGTGTCAACTGCTCTCTCTTCACGATCATGAGATTTCATGTTTATCTCCATCGATCCGGTATTAACCTTGGGAGATGTGTACAACATCTGGCCCAAATCATCGGGAGATTAGTGATACATCTATCCCGACCTATTCATGAAGGATTTGAGAGGTTTCTTGCTTACCTCCTCACAATCACTTCAAGAGGATATAAGGATATTTTCGCCCATTGACCCCCGTATATTAAAAAATATACAAAATCCAGGATATGCCGCGGAGCAACCTGTTTCACCATCACCTATGAATAGATTTCACTTGATTAATTAAGTACATTATCATATTCTTTTAGCATCAGTCAAGTTCTCAAACATATTTTATTCAAAAAAATGTTATAAAGAGACATGTACCACTTTCATCAGATACTTATTCACATGGCTCAGAAGCCATTCACATCTTGTCATCTCTCATTAGGCAACAACTTTAAAACAAAGGCTTATAAGCCCATAAAAATCTTGTTACTTCTTTCTAAGTAACAAAAACATAATGGCACATATGGCCAATCAACTCTTAGAAAACGAACATCATAGCTCATACCTGGCTATGATCATCACCTCATGAGACCTGCATGATTTTCACACATGATAATAGACTTATCAAGTTCACAACATATCATGCAATACAGGGTAACTCCTCTATTCCCTTACCAGGGTTAGGGTTTGACATAAATTAGGGCTTTTCATCCTTTTACACAAAGTTAGGGTTAGGATATTCCTTTCTTATCAATTAGGGTTTCATATTTTTATTATCATTCCAACCCTAACTTATTGCTACACTCCTCTGGGAGCATTTATTGATATCATAAGTATTCATTCATACTTATTACATTCATCATGTATCATTAAATGATTATCATCACAAGGTATGAATTCTATTCTTTCATTGGGGATTAGGGTTTCACACACCATCTCCCTTCTTTAGAATAGAGATGGCATATAGCATCACCCTTCATTAGGGATTTCATATCACATTGCCCATAATTAGGGTTTACTAATCATTCCCAATTAGGGTTTCTCATGAAATCACCCTCAATTAGGATTTCACATGGATACAACCTCAATTAGGGTTTCACATGGATTCACCCTCAGTTAGGGTTTCACATGGATACATCCTCAACTAGGGTTTCACTTGGATACACCCTCAACTAGGGTTTACTATTCATCCTAATTAGTGATTTCATATGTAGACAACCTCTTATTAGGTTATACATGGAATCAACCTCAATTAGGGTTTACATTATGTATTGGAATCCATGCATTTGTTATGCATTATTTATTAGTACCATTAAGGGTGTATCTCACCTAATTACATTAGGTTTCCAAAAAGGTTTGATCAATTGGACCTTCAATAACATGAGGTATCCAATTGAATTAGGGTTTCCAATGTTGATTCCTTCAATCATTGAATTCATGGAACCAATCATCAATTGGACCTATACCCATACTTCTATTGACTTTAATAGGTCAACCTTCAACTTATTTGACCCTCAACTGACCCTCAATTAGGGTTTGATTCAATTGAATTAGGGTTTGGAATCGATGATCCTTCAACACTAATCAATGCAGAACTAGTTGCATTGAAACCATTGAACCATCATTCAAATTGGGTATGACCTGACCCCAAACGGTCTTGAGGTCTTTGGATGACCTCCAAACGGTCTTGAGACTGTTTTGCCATCATATCACTCAAATCTAAGTCAACCAATTAGAGTTGGGTTCATTGGATTGATTACCAAATCAATATTGCATTGTATAACAGCTTGGTACCTTTAAACCTTCAAACACCTAACCATACTCAACCCTAGACCTCCAAACGGTCTTGGGTGACCACCAAACGTTCTTTAGACCGTTTGGATGAGCTCCAAACGGTCTTGAACCCGTTTGGCTCATCCAACCCTTGGACTTTAGTGAAAAATCATCATGGATTGGTCTATCGAGTTGATCAACAAATCAGCACTTCATTTCAATATGATTTGGTACCTTTGGATCTTCAATTGGTCAACTATACTTGACCCCAGACCTCCAAACGGTCTTGGGGTGATCCCCAAACGGTCTTGAACCCGTTTGGATGATCCCCAAACGGTCGTGAACCCGTTTGGGCTAATCAACCCAAAATCTCTAATTAACTCATTGGAATTTCAGCACTGTTTTCAATTAGGGTTTGCCTAATTGAATAGCCTTCAACTCACGATTCCTTGGGATTTAACCCATAAAATTTTGTGAGTCATTAGCCAACATAATTAGGATCAATAATCCCAAACGTTCAACGCTTGGTCAACGCACTCAAACGGGTTTGAACCCGTTTGCCCAAGCAGGTCAAGTTAATCAGGTTGAAAATCAGCACTTAATCCAATTCGATTTGTCTGATTGATTGGCCTTCAACCTATGATTCCTTTGGAGTTAACCCCTCAAATTTGAAGGGTCATTAACCAACATCATTAAGAACAGGAATCTCAAACGGTAAACGCTTGGTCAACTCACTCAAATGGGTTTTAACCCATTTTCCCAAGAAGGTCAAGTTAATCAGGTTGAAAAGCAGCACTTAATCCAATTCGATTTGTCTAATTGATTGGCCTTAAACCTATGATTCCTTTGGAGTTAACCCCTCAAATTTGGAGGGTCATTAACCAACATCATTAAGAACAGTAATCTCAAACGGTCAACGCTTGATCAACTCACTCAAACGGGTTTGAACCCGTTTTACCAAGAAGGTCAAGTTAATCAGGTTGAAAATCAGCACTTAATCCAATTCGATTTGTCTAATTGATTAGCCTTGAACCTATGATTCCTTTGGAGTTAACCCGTCAAATTTGTAGGGTCATTAACCAACATTATTATAAACAGGAATATAAAACGTTCAACGCTTGCTCAACTCACTCAAACGGGTTTGAACCCGTTTTCCCAACCAGGTCAAGTTAATCAGGTTGAAAATCAGCACTTAATCCAATTCGATTTGTCTAATTGATTGGCCTTCAACCTATGATTCCTTTGGATTTAACCCCTGAAATTTGGAGGGTCATTAAAAAAAAGCATTAAGAACAGGAATCTCAAACGGTCAACGCTTTGTCAACTCACTCAAACGGGTTTGAACCCGTTTGCCCAAGCAGGTCACGTTAATCAGGTTGAAAATCAGCACTTAATCCAATTCGATTTGTCTAATTGATTGGCCTTCAACCTATGATTCCTTTGAAGTTAACCCCTCAAATTTGGAGGGTCATTAGCCTACATAATTTGGAACGAGATTACCAAACGGTCAACGCTTGGTCAACTCCTTCAAACGGGTTTGAACCCGTTTTCCACCAAATGGTTTGCAACCCGTTTGGTCACCAAACGGTTTTGATGAACCCGTTTGGTCCCAACCAATGAGATCGTTTGCTCCCAAGATATTTGGTGAGGTGCTTGATTATAATGATATCATCATCATCTTCCTTCGTGTACCCAAGAACAGCAACCCTTCTTGATGGAAATTGCAGCAAAGAATCAAGTATGTAACAAATTGAAGAAATCAATCAACAAAGCATAGATGATGGATACAATAACAATGATTAAGGGTTTGAGTTATAAAACCCGCCTCCAATTGATATCCAAAAGCTCCAAGCTCACGCCATTAATGGTGTATGAAGCTCTAGCAACTCCCCCTAGGCTTGTCCTCATGCTTTTGATTGCAAAAGTTGGCTAGGGTTGAAGAGGAGATCGAAATAAGAAGGAATCCATAATTTATTTTCGATTTCCACCATGAAATCAAGGAGAACGAAGGTCAAGGGATTACCAACAGGTTGGGGCTCGTCCTCCTGTTGATCCTAAGCTCCTTGGTCTGTTTTTCAAGCAAGTGAAAGAAGAAAATCCGAAATAGCCTTTCATTTGGCTTGAAAAAGGCACTTTTATAAGGAAATTGATGAGAGAGAAAATGCATTATTAAAATGCATTAAATTCCAAAAATATGGCCACCTCTTCCCCCTCAAATCCCTTAAGGACGAGGAACCTTCCTTTGCCTTTAATTCTCCTTCATTATCCTCAATTTAAAGAAAAGCAAATTAAGCACCTTAATGGTTATTATATTAATATCCATATGTGAGTGGGTTTTCTTTTTCTTATAATAAGGTGAGTGGAATTTCACCTACTTAGGATATTTTCATTCCTTATATTGACAAAAGAACGTCCATCCTTATTCAAAATCAACCCAAAACATTTTGTTTGAAAGCCCTTCAATTATTTTTATTCATTTTTGCCCTAAATCAAATTAGGGTTTCAATTAGGCATTAATCTTGATTATTTTAATGTCAAGTTTCTCTCTCCTCCAACTTAATTCAAATGAGGAGTCCCTCTCATTTTCTTTGCTCTAAATGATGCCAAGAAACATTAGGGACCTTGTTGAAGTGGTAATTTTCATATTGAACCCTATATTTTTGGGTAAATTGCACTTTACTCCAAAACTAGGTTTTAATGCACAACATTGTCCAGCAAGCTCTATCTTGGTGTCCAGGCTTTGGAAAACCATACCACTACATCATATTCATCCTTATGATGTCTCAACATCAGGGGAACATCTTATCATGTGCAATTTGCAAGTTGACCCCTCAAATTGGGTAATTTGCACTTTAGACCAAAATAAGCAAACATTGCTTCAACATTGTTCAAACATGACCAAAATTGAAACATAGGTTCCTCTTGAGCCCTATTAACTTTTCAAAAGATAAGATTAAGCATATAATCATCTTTCTTAATCATAACACCTAGGGTTAAAGCATAACCCAGGTCAGGGATGTTACAAATTATAAACCCCTAACAAGGATTTCGTCCCCGAAATCCCAGATAAAGGGAACAGATATTATTCATTCATCATATCATCATGTATCTTCATGACACCTCATTGTTATGGAGACATCATAGAACTTTGATTAGCACAAAGTTCCTTCACAAAATATTCTCATAGAGTCAATTGAGATCTTATCTTAAAAACATATTTAGTTGTTATGTTTATGCAAAGCATAAACCCCTAACATATAATGTTCATATCATTTTATATAATCAGACTATTTTCCTAGTTGACCATTCTAGGTAGCCAACCTAAACCATATGATAATTCTTAGATTCCAGAATCTCTTACCTTGGTATTAGTCACATGTGTTGAAAACACATCATATTTACAACTTTATTGAACAGGGATCACCTCCCTTGTTTTCTTTCTCATCATATGAGGGTCATATTTTTACTTCCTCATATACACATAATGATCTCAATTCCTATCAGATCCTTCTTTCTTGTACTTAAGGTATGATACATTTATTCATTCCATATTTCTTATTTCATGATACTCATTAGATTGTATCAGAATGGTTGCTTGATCAGGGCAATCAAAAAGATATCAATCTAAGAGTTTCCATACTCACTTTATCATCAATAGTTGTATACCAGATTAGGGTTTACAAATACTGAGATCAAGTAGTATGCACTTACATGCTATCATATTTCTTGCTTTTCATATCATCATAACATAAGATTTAACATCCCTGGATTTTATCCAGGCATCTCCTCTATACCTCTTCCTCTTTCATAGAGGTAAGATTAATATAGAGCATTTAAAAGAATATTGAACAAAATTCAAATTCTAGTTCTCATTGTTTCTTTCCTATATAGCAACCAATAGGGAAAACAAAATCAACAATCCTCCTTTCTATAACAAAATGGGGTTTAGTGTACTCAATATGTACACATTTATAACATACCTTGTACTCACATCATGGTCTTACAGGTAAAAGGGTTAACATCTTTACCTTTACTTAATGGCTACTACCCTGGCACATTAAGAATTTATTGTACTATTAGTACCAAAAATCTTGGATTTTTAGAACCATTAGGAAAATGTCTCTAGAATTATAGAGATCATCACCTACTTTTCAGCTTATTGCCCCTTCTTGGGCACTGCCATCACATATTTATTATCAGTCTAAACTCATGGCAGAGTCTACTTTCTTGCCATAAGTTAATCTTTTCCATATTTTCCCTCGTTCCAACATGACTATGTCATTTAGGAACTCTTTTAAAGCTCAAGCTTTCTGTATTAAGGACTGATAACCTAGGTTGTAAGACTAGTATCCAGTCCCCTATATGCATTACTATTGCCCTAATCTGCCCAACAAGAGCATGATCATAGGATTCTCTATCTTGATCAAGTCTTATTGGGGATTCTCAGGCACTCATTCTATTCTTGTCAGATTCCTTGCACCTCTTCTTGATGCAACAACATTGCCCTTAGCAATGTGTTCCTTGTGTTCTCCAGTCATTTTCAACTTTACCCTTTCTCTGCACAAGCAAAAATCATTATAGGGTATACTGGAGGACACTAACACAGACTCAACTACCTTAGTCCTATGTCTCTCTAGACTCAGCGAACCTAGAGCTCTGATACCACTAAATTGTAACGACACTCGCCATCATTAAGATAACAAGCATCATTAACAATAATAAAACATGTGGAAGCAAATCATTTGCAGCGACATTACTGAAAATTAAAACTTTTTGCAAAGAGATCCATTCACAGGAAAACTCTTTCATTCAAAACCAAAGTAAAACTTTACATCCTGGTTCACAAGTACATGACCTGTACAATTCCATTTCAAGGATTACAACATTGACTGCCCTGCTAACAAATATACACAGTCAGTATAGAAACTTTGAGGCACTATGCCGAAACTCCGATTGATTCATTTAAAACTCCGAGGACCTGAGAGTACAGAGACGACACATAGGACTACTATCTATATGACTTGACAGACAATATCTCCACCTGAGATCTCATTGCTGTCCTTGTTGTTGTTGTTGCTCTTTCTCTGTTCTTAGGGATTTCCTGCCCTGCCTTCCATGCATACCTAAAAATGTTTCCCACGGGGGTGATACAATTGAAAATTGCCCCAGCGGGAGATATAACTCTCCGCGAAAACATTGTTATTGCAGTTTATTAAATTAAAACTGAGCAGGGGTTACTTTTACCATATCAGGTAGAATTATTCATCATAGAACAGAATAAGATAATCTCCTATTCTCAAGGAGAACATTTCATCTACCCATGGTAGATAAGTAATTCATCTGTCTACTTTGTAGAGAATATAAAGAAACATAATAACATTTATCCGCTATGGAATGCACAAGGAAATACAACATCAGCCAATGAATCTCTGTATTCAATCCTTAAGCAAACATGCTATACAGCTGATTACATTTTAAAATCACATTTAAGCTCTGAGGAGATGAGGTATACCGCTCATACTCCAACCGGCCATTGCGAAGTCGAAACCGGTACCATACATAGGTCTAGGGAAGAGCCGGGTTCCCATGACCTCACTCCTCCCGGTCAGTGCGAGAGAACCTGCAGGACATCTCATGTCTCTGCTACATAGCTAGCCAGGGTATACTGGCAACTTCGCTATAGAGGCAGTGTCAGCTGCTCTCTCTTCGCGATCATGAGATTTCATGTTTATCTCCATCGATCTGGTATTAACCTTGGGAGATGTGTACAACATCTGGCCCAAATCATCGGGAGATTAGTGATACATCTATCCCGACCTATTCATGAAGGATTTGAGAGGTTTCTTGTTTACCTCCTCACAATCACTTCAAGAGGACGTAAGGATATTTTCTCCCATTGACCCCCGTATATTCAAAAATATATGAAATCCAGGATATGCCACGGAGCAACCTGTTTCACCATCACCTATTCCTGAAGATGATGGATCTATGGTCAGAGCACTACATGAATAGATTTCACTTGATTAATTAAGTACATTATCATATTCTTTTAGCATCAGTCAAGTTCTCAAACATATTTTATTCAGACAAATGCTATAAAGAGACATGTACCACTTTCATCAGATACTTATTCACATGGCTCAGAAGCCATTCACATCTTGTCATCTCTCATTAGGCAACAACTTTAAAACAAAGGCTTATAAGCCCATACTAATCTTGTTACTTCTTTCTAAGTAACAAAAACATAATGTCACATATGGCCAATCAACTCTTATCAAATGAACATCATAGCTCATACATGGCTATGATCATCACCTCATGAGACATGCATGATTGTCACACATGATAATAGACTTATCAAGTTCACAACATATCATGCAATACAGGGTAACTCCTCTATTCCCTTACCAGGGTTAGGGTTTGCCATCAATTAGGGCTTTTCATCCTTTTACCCAAAGTTAGGGTTAGGATATTCCTTTCTTATCAATTAGGGTTTCATATTTGTATTATCATTACAACCCTAACTTATTGCTACACTCCTCTGGGAGCATTTATTGATATCATAAGTATTCATTCATACTTATTACATTCATCATGTATCATTAAATGATTATCATCACAAGGTATGAATTCTATTCTTTCATTAGGGATTAGGGTTTCACATACCATCTCCCTTCTTTAGAATAGAGATTGCATATAGCATCACCCTTAATTAGGGATTTCATATCACATTGCCCATAATTAGGGTTTACTAATCATTCCCAATTAGGGTTTCTCATGAAATCACCCACAATTAGGATTTCACATGGATACACCCTCAATTAGGGTTTCACATGGATTCACCCTCAGTAAGGGTTTCACATGGATACATCCTCAACTAGGGTTTCACTTGGATACACCCTCAACTAGGGTTTACTATTCATCCTAATTAGTGATTTCATATGTAGACAACCTCTTATTAGGTTATACATGGAATCAACCTCAATTAGGGTTTACATTATGTATTGGAATCCATGCATTTTTTATGCATTATTGATTAATACCATTAAGGGTGTCTCTCACCTAATTACATTAGGTTTCCAAAAAGGTTTGATCAATTGGACCTTCAATAACATGAGGTATCTAATTGAATTAGGGTTTCCAATGTTGATTCCTTCAATCATTGAATTCATGGAACCAATCATCAATTGGACCTATACCCATACTTCAATTGACTTTAATAGGTCAACCTTCAACTTATTTGACCCTCAACTGACCCTCAATTAGGGTTTGATTCAATTGAATTATGGTTTGGAATCGATGATCCTTCAACACTAATCAATGCAGAACTAGTTGCATTGAAACCATTGAACCATCATTCAAATTGGGTATGACCTGACCCCAAACGGTCTTGAGGTCGTTTGGATGACCTCTAAACGGTCTTGAGACCGTTTGCCCATCATATCACTCAAATCTAAGTCAACCAATTAGAGTTGGGTTCATTGGATTGATTACCAAATCAATATTGCATTGTATAACAGCTTGGTACCTTTAAACCTTCAAACACCTAACCATACTCAACCCTAGACCTCTAAAAGGTCTTGGGTGACCACAAAACGGTCTTGAGACCGTTTGGATGAGCTCCAAACGGTCTTGAACCCGTTTGGCTCATCCAACCCTTGGACTTTAGTCAAAAATCATCATGGATTGGTCTATCGAGTTGATCAACAAATCAGCACATCATTGCAATATGATTTGGTACCTTTGGACCTTGAATTGGTCAACTATACTTGACCCCAGACCTCCAAACGGTCTTGGGGTGATCCCCAAACGGTATTGAACCCGTTTGGATGATCCCCAAACGGTCTTGAACCCGTTCGGGCTAATCAACCCAAAATCTCTAATTAACTCATTGGAATTTCAGCACTGTTTTCAATTAGGGTTTGCCTAATTGAATAGCCTTCAACTCACGATTACTTGGGTGTTAACCCATCAAATTTGGTGAGTCATTAGCCAACATAATTAGGATCAATAATACCAAACGGTCAACGCTTGGTCAACGCACTCAAACGGGTTTGAACCCGTTTGCCCAAGCAGGTCAAGTTAATCAGGTTGAAAATCAGCGCTTAATCCAATTCGATTTGTCTAATTGATTGGCCTTCAACCTATGATTCCTTTGGAGTTAACCCCTCAAATTTGGAGGGTCATTAACCAACATCATTAAGAACAGGAATCTCAAACGGTCAACTCTTGGTCAACTCACTCAAACGGGTTTGAACCCGTTTGCCCAAGCAGGTCAAGTTAATCAGGTTGAAAATCAGCACTTAATCCAATTCGATTTGTCTAATTGATTGGCCTTCAACCTATGATTCCTTTGGATTTAACCCCTCAAATTTGGAGGGTCATTACCCAACATTATTAAGAACAGGAATCTCAAACGTTCAACGCTATATCAACTCACTCAAACGGGTTTGAACCCGTTTGCCCAAGCAGGTCAAGTTAATCAGAATGAAAATCAGCACTTAATCCAATTCGATTTGTCTAATTGATTGGCGTTCAACCTATGATTACTTTGTATTTAACCCCTCAAATTTGGAGGGTCATTAACCAACATAATTAATAACAGGAATCTCAAACGGTCAATGCTTCGTCAACTCACTGAAATGGGTTTGAACCCGTTTTCCCAAGCAGGTCAAGTTATTCAGGTTGAAAATCAGCACTTAATCCAATTCGATTTGTCTAATTGATTGGCCTTCAACCTATTATTA
>OY856410.1:650798405-650800905 GCA_963693085.1 Alisma plantago-aquatica
ATAATAATCCCCCAAAGGAAGTCATCGAGCATAATCTCCATTCTCAAAATTACATAGTTTGGAATTTTTCCTTGACTCATCCAATACCTAATAATGCCCATTCTAGAGCTTCTAATCAACACCAATCTACCTGCCATTGAATTTTTTTCCCTGATCAATTATCGAACAAATCTTCCAATTTGTCTAAACACTCATGAAAGTGTTTCCTTTGTAAATTTCCACCTTCAAATGGGTAACCAAGATACTTATCAATCATTCACCCTCTGGTATACCAATAGATTCAACCAGTTGCTCCTATTTTTATATGAGGTCAAGTAACAAATGTTGGATTTTTTGTCATTTATTTTCATGCTAGTTACTTCACAAAAGAGATTGAGCAACTCCTTCAAATTTTGAAAGCTTTTCTATCAACCTTCCATGAATACTAGTATATCATCAATGAAGAGTAGATGGGACATGACCTTACATTTTTTGATAGTATAGTCTTAATACTCATGTTACTGATTTCTTTCTCCAACATTCTACTCTGTACCTACATTGTTATGATGAAGTGCAGAGCAGACAATGGATCTCCTTGATAGATTCCATTGGAGTTGAGGAATAATCCTTTAGAGTTAATGTTTCTTAGTAAAGAGAAACGGGGAGTAGGAACACATTACTTGATTAGATGGATCCATTTGACATAGAATCCACGACATTAAGACATTTCCAAAGATACTTCCAACTAGTTGTGTCATATGCTTTAGTAATGTCCAGTTTGATGCATGCCAAAGTAGTACTCCGCTTGATAATAAATTTGAGGGTAAATTCAACAACCAATTTGATATAATCTTTAATATTTCTTCCTTTGACAAAAGCACCTTGACTTGGAGAGATTATCCTTTGAAGGATTGTTTCCAATCTCATAGTTATTATTTTAGTAATGATTTGTTATAACATCAAACAATAAGAAATGGGCCTAAATTTAGATGGAGAAAAGATTACCACTTTTTTTAGTATAAGGGCTAAAAATGTGATTTTTTGCTTAACCATGTTTCACCATTAAAGAACCATACCATTGCTTTGATCAAATATGTTTTGATGGTCTCCTAGTTTTGTCTATTGAAATACCCATTCAAACTGTCAGGGCCAGGACTTTTATCAGCTTTGATACTGTAGATAGCTTCTTTCATTTCCCTTTCTTCTAGAATTTGACATAACAAATCATTATCTTCTTTTCGTACCCAATTTTTCCATTCAATGCCACTTCTTCAACACATTGACATCCTTTATTGTTAAGATCTTCAAAGAACTCTATAGTTGTCTTGAAGCTCTCTTCATTATCATCTATATAATTGCCTTCACTATCATATAGATTAGTTATCGTGTTGACTTCTTCTCTTATCTTCACTATGGATTGATATAGTGATGTGTTTGATCTCCATTCTCGACCCATTGAGCTTTGTTTCTCTTCCAACATTACCTTTCTTCAGCAGTCTCCAATATCTTGATCCTCTCATGACTGCTTTTTTCTACTTGTATTAGGTCTTCATCCAATGGGTTCCTCCTTAGTGCTCCAGGTACGCCTTCTAACTATAGTTACTTTCTACTAATCAAGTTATTGATGTTCACATAATGTTTTAACCATTTCTTTAAAGAAAGTTTAACTTCCTTCATCTTTTGATTGAAGCAATATAACGGGTTGCCCTGGACTTTAGTGTTCCATTCTTCTTGGATAACTTATTTGCAACTTGTCCACGTTTACCAAAAGTTGAGGAAGCAAAAAGGCTTATTCTTCTTTATTATGTCTTTTAGTTTCACCTATAATGCAACATGATCGGAAAAGAATGAGGTTAGTGGTATGGTTTTTGACCCAAAGAAGTTCTCCAACCACTCCTAATTGATAAGGGCTCGATCCGTCTTGCATGCCATCCTCTTTTCCTTCTTCAAGTTATTATGCCATGTGAAGTTCTTTTTACCAACTAGTAAGTAACTTAATCAAGTTTGCTTTATCCATTGTAGTGTTAAACCAAGGTAAGTACTACATCTGAACACACCTTCCTCAAATGTTCTCTTCTCTTTTTATAATGTTGTTAAATTTGTCAATAACTAACTAGGGTGTACTAATTTGGTTGTAAATATATTCTAATTTGTTTCATAGATCAAATGACTGACACATTACATTTATGGTGTAGACTACAATCAAAGTGATTAATAATCCACCCTTTTTTACACATCTCACTATTATTTGTTGTTCGTTACTATCCAACTAACTCAAACTCCAATATTTTGGGTTCCATCCAATGCATACTCTGCCATAAGAATTGTGATCATGATTGAAAATCCACTTACCTCTATTTTCTAACATATTCCCCATTAACTCCTTGCAATATGTTTTGATCTTCATTTCTTCCAGTCCAAAAATTGTCGCTTGAACCTTCCTTATAACCTGCCTAACCTCCCTTCTTTTACATGGTCTACAGGAACCATTTACATTATACATGAAAATGGTCATTTAATA
>OY856410.1:650818405-650825905 GCA_963693085.1 Alisma plantago-aquatica
TAGTGGTGCTCATTAAACTCCCTATTAGAGAGGGAAAGCTTTAATGTTGACTAGCACCTCCCTAGAGTACATGGTATACGGGGAGATCCCTAGAGTACAAGGTACACGGGGAAGGGCCCACTATTTATGCAATTATGTGCTAAGTCCACCATAGTAATGCATGTTCACTATAAATGAGGCTAATAACTTGGGATTACCTGATTTTCTGCCTTTAAATAATGTTTTCTTTCTTCTTCTTCAATTCGAGTATTTTATATGCCAGCATAGTATAGCTTTTACTCCACGTACCAACTTTGTTGATGTATTTGTTTCTCATATTTTCTAGGTTCAAGGATCAATTGATGATCAAAGTACAATGCATATTCAAAGTACCTGAAGGCGTAAATAATAAGCATGGAGGATTTATTAGATAGACCTAGTCCTCTTATCTCTTTCTTGCTAGATGTTAGTTTATTTCTTTTCCTAGATTATGTTGAGGATGATTGAGATCCAACGTAATAATCATAGACTTATTCTTCTCCAGTATCAATATGTATGACTTTATCTTACATTGTTGAATGAAATGTTGTGTGGCTATTTGCTATGATGTGAACTTGATCTTGGCTTATCTCTGTTTTTAGTTGTCTATCTTGATTTCTATTATTTTCCCTTTTGACATTTATAGATATGAGTGCACGCATATATGTATATGTCACTAAGGAAAGTATATAGAAATTGGGGTCGTCACAGTTGGTATCAGAGCCAATGTTCACACATCATAGTCACATGACTCTCATTCACCCTATTATGAGTCTAGGGTAGTCCTTGAGTTAGGGATGTGAAGGGTTGAGGTGTCTAGGATAGCATCTGCCATGGGTCTGACTAAAGTCTCCGAGCCACTTAGCTTGGCAATCACGAGGCTACCTTTATGGCAGTATAAGTCTACCTGGCCAATATCCTAAGTGTCCCCTATTCTTAGGCGTACCTTAATTTAGGAATTTTCTCATCTATAGATTTTTCCCTCTCACCTCTTCTATAGGAAAAATCCCTCACTCTCATCTATGTTTTGAAATAAATTAAACTTTCCCTCTTACCTCTGTAATAAGGTTAGGAAGGAGTCTCTCTATTTAGAAAGTCCTAAGGATCGACTGATAAGGATTTTAGGATATCCTCCCTAAATCATAACATTCAGAATATAAATCATTAAATAATGAGAATAATAAAATATCATGTGATGATAATAATAATTATGACGAGAATAATTGTTGAGTAATAATTCTAATATATATATATATGTATCCCGATTAATTTCAGGATGCCTCCTAAGACTCGCAACTCGAAGGCCTTCGAGGAATCATCCTCTAAGAAAAGAAAAGATCCTGAAACCTCTGAAGTACCTGATCCCAAATCTATGGCCAAGGAAAGGTGGGAGGAACAGAAGAAAATCCTTCTAGATTTTATGGAAACCCTCGCCACAAAGGGAACCCCTGAATCTAGTTCCTCTAGGAAGAAAGAAGTAACGGTGATAGATTTCATTAAGCTTAACATCGATTCCTTTTGGGGAGAAGATCAGCCTGAGGTCATGGATAAGGATAAAGCCTGGATTTTGTCCATAGAAAATGGTTTTCATACCCTAGAAGTACCCAATGAGAAGAAGGTTAGGTTCGCCACCCATATGCTTAAGGGAGGGGAAAAAATCTGGTGGGAGAACTATGGCGGGAATAGGGGTGAGGAAATAGACAACATGGAGTGGGAAGCCTTTAAAAACCTCTTCACAGATCGTTTTATGCCCATAGCTGAGAGGAAGAGGAAGGAGAAGATGTACATGGAGTTAAGGCAGGGTAGTCTTTCAGTAGCTGATTACACCCGGAAGTTTAGGCTTCTGGAACGTTATGCGCCCATCAGGACTGAAGACCGTCTTACTGAGCACTATGTTGACTGCCTTTCCGCCCACCTAAAAACCCTAGTCATAGCCTCTCGTCCCAGAAGCATAGATGAAGCCCTCGATATGGCCCTCAAGCAGGAGAGAGAGAAGGGCATGCAAAAACCTTCTAGCATGGGATACCTAGGGTTAACCACAACTGAAGAGGATAAGTTTAAGAAGTTCCATCCTGGCCATAACAATAAGGGATCAGGGAAAGGAGGAGGTTCGGGAAAAGGAGGACAGAAGCACAATAGAAATCAACAGAAGATTGTCCACCCGAAGTGCAAGACTTGCGGACGACACCATGGTGGAGTATGCCGCCACACAAAGCCAGTCTGCTATAACTGCAAAAAGGAGGGTCATTTTGTCGCCAAGTGCCCCACTCCCTCCATCTTTGGCAATCCTACAGGTGGTGCTCCGCAGCCTCAGGGACACCACAATGGCAGGGTGTTTGCAGTAAATGCAGAAGAGGCCAAGGCAAATCCAAACTAGCTCTGTGAAGGTAACCTAATTTCTTTATAATTCAATACCTTGTTCAAGCCTACAATTATTCATAATTTGATTACCTTATGTAGGCATTGTATTATTAAATGGTCATCCTGTTAAGGCTTTATTTGACTCCGGATCTACAAATACTTTTATTTCTCGAACTCTGGCATCCATATTAAATCTTCACATAAGGGATTTGGGATATACTCTGGACATGTCTACTCCAAGTGGCAAAATACTCACAACTCTGCAGAAAACTAATGAACTTTCCCTTAACTATGAAAATCATGATATGCCCTTTGAATTCATTCTCTTAAATATGGAAGACTTTGATGTTATACTTGGTATGGACTGGCTTTACACATACCATGCTCACATTGATTGTAGAAACAAGACGGTGGTCCTCTCTCAACCTCATTCTTATCATGTGAAAATCCCTAGGGGAAGCGGATTCTGTAATAATATTATAATCTCCTCTCTTAAAGCTAAAAAGCTCATTTCTAAAGGATGTAAAGTCTTCCTCGCATTAGTCTCGGAGACCAGTCCTAGTAGCGGGTCTGTAGAAAGTCTGGAGGTGGTACGTGACTTCCCTGATGTTTTTCCGGAGGAGCTTCCTAGGCTGCCTCCCAATAGAGACATTGAGTTCTCCATAGATCTTCTTCCTGGAACCACTCCGATTTCTAGGGCACCGTATAGGATGGCTCCTGCTGAGTTGATGGAGTTGAAGAAACAGTTGCAAGAACTTCTCGACAAAGGTTTCATTCGTCCTAGTGTTTCCCCCTGGGGAGCTCCTGTTCTTTTTGTTAAAAAGAAGGACGGTTCTATGCGTATGTGTATTGACTATCGCATGTTGAACCAAGCTACTATTAAAAACAAGTATCCCCTTCCTCGTATTGATGACCTTTTCGATCAGCTTCGTAGTGCTAAAGTTTTCTCAAAGATTGATCTTCGTTCTGGATACCATCAGCTAAAAATCAAGGATTCTGATATTTCTAAAACTGCTTTTCGAACTCATTATGGGCATTACGAATTTCTGGTGATGCCATTCGGGTTAACCAACGCACCAGGTGTATTTATGAATATGATGAACAAAGTCTTCCAACCCTATCTTGATGAGTTTGTGGTCATCTTCATTGATGATATCTTGATCTATTCTGATTCTATGGATAAACACCGTGAACACTTGCAATCAGTTCTTGACATTCTTCGAACCCAGAAGTTTTATGGCAAACTTTCAAAATGTGAGTTCTGGATTGATAAGGTCATGTTCCTTGGACATGTTATTTCTGGAGGAAGTATATCAGTTGATCCCGCCAAAGTCTCTGCTGTACTTGATTGGCAACCTCCTCGTAACCCTTTTGAAATTCGGAGTTTCCTGGGTCTGGCCAGATATTATCGTCGTTTTATTCCAAATTTCTCAAAAATTGCCCTTCCTCTAACCAAACTTACTCGGAAGGACGAGCACTTCATCTGGTCAGCCACTTGTGAGTCCAGTTTTCAGCAGTTAAAGCAGAAGTTGACGTCGGCTCCTGTTCTTGTTCTACCCTCTGGCAATGAAGGGTTTGTAATATTCACTGATGCTTCGAGGAATGGGTTAGGGTGTGTCCGGCAGCAGAATGGTAAAGTAGTGGCCTTCGCTTCTAGATAGCTAAAACCCAATGAACTTAATTATCCCACCCATGATTTGGAATTAGCTGCAATCATTCATGCCCTCAAGATTTGGACTACCTGTACGTGGCAACGTTTGACATCTTCACCGATCACAAAAGCCTGAAGTACATCCTGACTCAGAAGGACTTGAATCTGTGTCAACGCCGATGGATCGAATACCTAAAGGACTACGATTTCACTATTGCCTACCATCCGGGTAAGGCAAATGTGGTCGCTGATGCCCTTAGTAGAAAAAGGGCAGTATGTGCATCTCTTTCTGTCCCCGAATGGAGGAACATGGAGGATCTAGTGGGATGGAAGCCACAGTTTCTGTCTGATCGTGTGCATGTTAATAACATTTCCATCACGTCCAACTTGCATTTAGAACTCCTTGAGGCACAAAAGGCTAGCCCCGATCTTGTATAGCTCTTTTCTCTCATGTCAAAGCCACAAACACATCTGTCCGTGGATCTTGATGGCAGTCTCTGTTACAAGAATCGTATGTGGGTTCCTGAGCAGTCAACTGTAAAGACAACAATTCTAAATGAGGCACATGGGTCCAAGTACACAGTTCATCCAGGCACGACAAAGATGTACAAAGACCTACAACGTCAGTTTTGGTGGAGAGGCATGAAGCGCGATATTGCCGACTTCGTGTCTAGGTGTCTGACATGTCAAAGGATTAAGGCCGAACATCAGAGACCAGGCGGTCTATTACGACCCCTTGAGATTCCAGAATGGAAATGGGAATACATCACCATGGATTTCGTGTGGGATTACCCTGGACCAGGAAGGGATACGACGCCGCATGGGTCATAGTGTATCGTCTTACCAAATCATCTCATTTTCTTCCTGTGAAGACTACTGCAAAGGTTTCTGAGTTGGCAGATCTCTACATACGGGAGATTGTACGCCTACATGGAATTCCAGCATCTATTGTCTCAGACAGGGACCCAAAGTTCACTTCAAGGCTGTGGAAGCAGGTCCAAGAGGAATTGGGCACCAAGTTGAACTTCAGTACAGCCTACCATCCGCAAATAGACGAGCAGTCAGAGCGTACAGTATAGATTCTGGAGGATCTTCTGTGAGCTTGTGTACTCGATTGGGAAGGCTCATGGGACTATTACTTACCTTTAGCTGAGTTTGCCTATAATAATAGCTATCAGGCAAGCATTGGGATGCCTCCCTATGAAGCTCTTTATGGTCGACCATGCAGATCACCTTTACACTGGGATGATGTCGGAGAGCGTACCCTGATGAAATCTGAGGAGATGCAGTTGTATATTGATAAGGTTGCTCTGATCAGGCAGAGAATGAAGCGAGCACAGGATAGACAGAAGTCTTATGCAAATGCTCACCGTCGAGAACGTCAGTTCAAGGAAGGTGACCACGTATTTCTGAAGATCCGACCTATTCGAGCTTTGGCCAAGAACAAAGGAAAGCTCAGTCCTCGTTATGTTGGACCCTTTGAGATTATGGAAAGGGTTGGTGAATGTGCCTATCGTCTTGCTTTGCCACCTCAGTATAGTGCCATGCATAATGTGTTCCATGTATCTAATCTGAAGCCCTATGTCAAAGACTCCAGTCATATCCTGAATCATGAGCCTCTCGAGTTGAAGGATGATCTGTCATATGCTGAGTCCCCAGTCAGAATTCTCGACTTCAAGTCAAAGGAACTTCACAGTAATCGTCATATCAAAATGGTAAAAGTTCTCTAGAGCCACCATGATGAAACGGATGCCACCTGGGAGCTAAAGACCGAGGTCGAGAAGAAGTATCCACATCTTTTTCAGGCTGCTTGAATTTTGAGGACAAAATTCTTAAAAAGGAGGGGAGAATGTGACAGAGTGAGTTTTTACATTTATTATTAGTTCCTCTCCCTTATTTTAATTGTTCCATTTATGCCCTCAATCACCTCTCTCACTAATTTGAATAAATGGACCATTAATTTCACCTAAGACAATCAATGATGATATATATCAAGTCAATAATATGAGTATTAAGACTTTTAGTAAATTGACCTAGTCAATAATCGAATTGGGACTCTAATTTTGCACCATAACAAAATCATAACATTATAAAACTATGCCTAAAATCTCATTTCAATTGGAGCTACCAATTTAGAGTTATTTACATTTGAAATTGTGTGTATTATATCACCTAATCTAGCCTAGGACTAAGGTTTACGTTTATTTTGATCATTTAATCTGTCACACTGGCTTCTGGGTTACTTTGGACGCGGCCCATTCACTGAGATTTAATCTCAGCCACCCGATTTAGGTGCACGCTGAGCGTGCCCTGATCCGAGGGAGGAGACTTTGTCTCCTACCTCCCGCAAAGGGCGGGGAGGTAGCAGGAGAGGAGGCTCAGCCTACCTCGCCACCTCACCCCCGGTTTTGAATGTTGAACCCAACAAACTTCTTCTATACTCCGCGACGAACTCGTCAAGCCCCAGTTTGACCCTCCCTCAACCTCAGATCAAAGAGAACAGACCCTGACTCCCTCGCTGCTCTCACTGGTGGCGGCGCACGAATTAGGGGTTTACCCTATACCTCACCTCACGCCTATATAACGCTCCCACGAGCTCCTCCAACCCTCCTTTCGTCATTCCCTACCTCTAATTCCAACAAAATACGCCCCTACCTCCCTCACGTCGAGCACCCCTACTCACCTGCTCCCCGACCTCCCTCTCACTCTGGTAGACTCCTCCGTCAAATTGAGAGCGGCCGCACCATCTCGGGACCCCGCCGAGTCGAACGCCACCCTCGATTGGAGCCGAGGAACCGTAGAACTTCGGGTCGACGAGCCACCGCAGCTGAGCTTCAAAGCTTCACCGACGGCGAGCTTGGGACCGTCTCGGAGCCTCGGGAAGATTGCAACAACCTCGTAGGACCACCGTAAAACTTCTGGCTCCCTCAATCCAGCCAGAGGGCAGGTAAACCCTTCGAACCCATTTTTCCCGATTGCAGAGTCTTTTGCCATCGCGACCATAGCTGTAGCTAATCTCTGGCAAGCTCCTTGGGTTCGTTGAACTTGGCATGACCCCACGGACGCGACTTGCCGTTCTCACCCCCCAGACACCTCCTATCCAGCCTGGGCTACTCCACCCTTCCTCACCTTCGTTGCCCGATCAACCTGCTGCCATCGCGCGCAGGGGAAACAATCGAAAGGGCAGGATTACCAACCTGCCCTGACCTGGCGTCATTGCTAAGCAAACCCCAAAGGGGCAGTCACGTCTTTTTACCCCCCAGCCTGACCTCCCTGGACGAGCACTGGCTCGCGGGTCAGTGAGAGGGTCCGGCTGATCGGAACCCTCACATGATCTGCGAGGCAGAACTCGCAATTTCTTTTTTTTATTTTCGTTTTATTCCTTTAAAATTTCCTTATTGGTCAGATCTTAAGAAAACCCTAGAAAATGGTAGGATTATCAGAAAATATCGAATAAGTACACCATTTTC